>JAGFZM010003063.1:117762-137392 GCA_017657215.1 Limnothrissa miodon
TTTTTTTTTTTTACACTTGCGGTTCAGGGCTCCCGTACATTTTTTTCTCTTTGGATGTAAAATTTGAAAATCAGTGACTAAAAAGAAATTATTACACATATTTTAAAGTGTACAGTGGACATAGGTGTTCAGTAGAAAAGGACAGAAACATGTTGAAGCTCAGTGTCTCACTGTGCCTTAAAAAGCGCTCTGCCCACAAGAGCTCTGACTTTAGCAGTATTCTACTTCCCCCTACTATTCGACCCATCCTCCAAAATCTAAAATTGGGATCAAACTCCTAGGCTACATCATGTGGAAAAGCAACCTAAATCAGCGATAACTGGTAACTGTGTATACATCTGAAGCTACGGAGGTATGCACTCAATTAGACCTGTCTATTTATGGGTATCCTGCAGGTAAACTAACCAAGTGTGTTTGCCAAGAAAAAGGCAGATTATCAACCAAGACCGGGGAAAAGGGACACAACTGGTGTCTCAATTACAAATACAGTTTCAATAAAATAGTGGTAGGCTAATTTTGTTCATCTTTCAGACTGGAGTTTGAAAAACTAACCAATATAGGCTATTTCCCATATATGATCAAACTCAAACCTCAAACAATAGGTGCAGATATTTATCCAGATGATCAGCACACACTCAGTGTCATTTTTTCCAAAATGTGCAAAAGGACAATGTGAGTAAGTGTAACACAAGGTCAAGAAGTGTAACATGGATATAAGTGAAAAATTTTAAACTATCTATCAGACACCCAGGTGCAGATAATAAAAACGTGTGCATGTATGTGTAAGTGAGAGAGATAGAGAGGGAGAAAGACAGAAAGTTGTTGCTGAAAACTACACCCATAATTTATAACGTGATTGCAAGTGTCACAAACTGCCTTTTCAGGTTTTGCTGAAACAATTCAGTGGCAGGGTGTCTCCTTGGACTCGGGTAGTTTCCTTCAACCATTTCCATTTAAAACAATTTGACTCCCTCATCAACAGCTTTAAAGAGCCCATAGAATGCATTTTTTGACCATCATAAAATGTTCTTTGAGCCTCAATAATTGTGTATGCAAATTTGTGCGGCTGAAAAAGAACCAGGAGCATTTCTATGCCGTCTATTCCATACTCAGAAATATATACTCATTAAAATTTTTCGTATTTCCCAGCCTTTGGCCAGTTTCCCGCCCCGTGGCACTGATTGGCTAGTTCATTGTGAGGCCTATTGGCTGTTTTTTTGCTGAAGCAGATTGGCTCCCTAGTTTCATTGACACTCTTAACGTTACTGCTAGAAAACAAATTCAACTACGTCTGACCCCAATTGTAGGCTATACAGACTGTATTCACTTCTCAAGTTCAGAGAACCGAGGACACGATAGTGTCCGTAAACATTTTATTGCTCCCCTTTTAACATACCGTTCTATTTTATTGTGCTACGTTTGCGCCTAAGCAAGCAGGTCAATATGCTCCAACGGTAGCCCCAGATAACGTCAAATTAGAGCTGCTCAATTTGTAGCATAATGACATTTGTTTTTAAGAACTTAAGGCAGACTAAAGAAGTGAACAGCCACTTGCAAGAACTCTGGCCCAAAGATAAACGATGCTGGCTCAACAACTTCGAACTTCATCAAGGAATCTCAGGACGCACAAGGATAGGTCAGTGAATCTTAGGTGAAGGGGAAATTTAGCTTGAAGGTAGTCTACTGCTACCGCTACAAAAAAATCCAAATCTGACCCCAACTGTAGGCTATATAGACTGTATGCAGATTACAGTATTATTGCTCCCCTTACCGTTTTAATTTATATCGCGCTGTGTTTGCGCCATACACTATTATAGTCCATCATCGTCAATGTTGATGTTATTAAGTTTCCTACACTGTTGTTGTTATGTTATTATGAAACACATTAAACATTTTGTAATTAAGCAATATTACAAGAGTGGGAATGTGGCTGTAACTGGATATCCTCACAGGTGGGGTTTAGCTGCAGGCATGAAGCAGGGGCTGAGAGTAATCAATGTGTATTGCTAAGCAAGGCATTCCAATCATCTTTACCAACTCAACAGGGTATACTGTACAGCAATCCCTAAATTAAATTTAATACCCTTTTTTGTCCGTGTAACGCTTTGCAGTGCTTTGATCTATTTGTATATATATTTTTTTTTTTTTTAATTATCAATTTCTCGGATATCTTAGCAAATTGATAACTGCGGCAAGATTTATATTTTGTATTGAGCACACTGGTGGTGTTTTGTTCAGAAATTCAAAAGTCTAACAATGACAATGACATTTTAATTTTCCATTTTTGCACTTGGAATAGGACCAAACAATGAGCGGCGGGGGTTGGCCTACCGTGTACACTTAAGCCCAGAAGTTTTGTCCGGCTTATGACTTTTCTTGTGAAGATGTTCTCACATCTCTGTGAATTCACAGACGTCTGCATCTTGGCATTAATATCTGGCAAATCGTCAGCTTTGTGAGAATTATGGATCATGTGTAAAGGCATGTTTGTGTAGCTTTTGTTCATTCAGAGTGGGTGGGGTTACGTATCCAATCCATCAACCGTATAACCAAAATATGATTTATATCAAACTCATTAATTGCACTACTGTCTCTGGCCATCTATAATCCTGAAATGATTGTGCTGAGACAATAGCCTATTCTATGTAACAACCTTGTGAAGCTTAGGGTGTAACAATTGCCAAGTTCAAGTAGGAGCCCAGGTCAGGTCACCGGTGGGATTGAGGATCTGATCGCCTCCCGGCAGTCTGCTAAGCATTTAGGCCTAGGGAAGCAGTCCCACCTGAACCAGATCACGCACCCCCGCCGTGAATGGTTCCGTCCAAACACGATGCAGGAATGGAAAGTTAGAATATTGGCTAAGTTTTACTCTGTTTCAATATTTCAGTATTCATTGTTTCAAGAATCACATTCGGAAATTGATTAAATTAAAAAAAAATTACCTAATTTATCCATTTACTGAGTAGCCAAAAAAAATTGATAATGCAAGTTTTAAGTCAATTTTTCATTTTCTTCAAGTGAATTCTGCAAATAGAACAAAGCACTGCAAAGCGTTACACGGACCCTTTTTGTACTACC
Organism: Limnothrissa miodon; assembly: GCA_017657215.1. Lineage (NCBI taxonomy): Eukaryota > Metazoa > Chordata > Actinopteri > Clupeiformes > Clupeidae > Limnothrissa > Limnothrissa miodon. Next base: position 120,841 of record JAGFZM010003063.1, read on the forward strand.
TTTAGTTTTTTTACACCATCATGACAAGAGTTCAGAGAATCAGCAACCTTCTGTAATGTGAACACAGATCAGGGTTTCTACAGGTTTCATAATGTCAAATGTCTTATATTCATCCGAGGAATTACAGATGCATTTGAAATAGTGGAGGAGTTTCTTGCGATGGAATCAATGAAGGGGACGACAAGAGGTTCACACCTCTGACTCTACTTGTGGCCTTTTCACTTAGCTGAGCTACTTTCAGGCAGGCAGCTTCGTGGCCAGCAAAATAAATGTTCATCGCTGATTGGCTAGTCTGTAGGCAATGTGCTGATTGGTTTTGTTGTCGTTCTGAGGAGCCTATCGGAAGTTTTGGCGTTTTGGCACAGTATTGACTCATAGTTGTAAAAAAAAGTTTGTAACTTGTGTAACACTGGAAATATAAACTCTTATTTTGGTACTGTGAAGATACCGGGACTTTTGTTTTGAAAGGGGAGCAGCTTAGGAATGGGCAGATGAAAAAAAGTTGAGATTCAGAGAGCGGAGAGCGCGTTTACAGAGCTAGAGCATGAGCAGCCTCCTACTGTTGTATGTTTGAGAAGTATTTTAATAAACCTTCCATGTTTTGTACAACCGACCTGCGTGCAATGTCTAGACGCTCCCTCCAGAACTAACTTTACACTGGTAGCAGCGGTGGTGAGTTTTTGTCATTTAACCCCTTAAGGCACACCCGCCCATATCTGGGACGCTTTTTTGTTTTTTTGATGGTTATGCTTGTGTCATTCAATGCCAGAAGGAGTAACTTCAAATCAAGCAAACTGACATGAAAGCCCAGGGTCTTGACTTTCATTTGAAACCAATTTTATGTTTCTAGGCAAAGGGGTTTTCAAGTTATAAACTTTTGAATGTCAGTAGGCCCTCTTGTTTACAAAAAGTCTCTATGGGAATTTACATAGGGGTCCCAATCAAAACGCATAAACATATTTTTCATAAATAAGTTTGGTAAATAATGGGAGTCAATAGGGGCTATGGGAATACAATCAAATCTTTCCAGACGTGCCTTGTCAGTGGCGGAGATTTTTATTGTATAGACGTGTACTATGTATCTGTGCGTAATACAAGTGGAATTATTGGTCCATCAAAATTTTTGACAAAGTTTGATGGAAAATAAGCGAATGCGCGCAAGTTCGATGAATGGAAGTCTATGGAGCACGTAGTGCCAATGTTATGAGCAGACTCCGGACGTTTCGTCCGGATACAGTGACAGCGGTGCAACTCACCTAGTCGAAGGAATCAAGGAGATACGAAGTTGATTGAAGAAGAGAAGTATTGATTAAAGGCGAAGATGAAATCAGAAAGTAATTTTGATGCAGAATATATGTATATACAGATTTATCTCTCTTTATCTATGTCGCTGCTGATTCATTAGGTCAATCTATTGTATCGGAATCTAAAGTAGCAGTTGCTTGTTGTTATTTAAGTTGTGATTCTGGTGCATGCGCTAGGGACTGTCATCAAACTCTCAGTACATCAGAATAGTTTGGGGACCGTCTAATATCATGTGGGTTACAAAAACAAAGTAGGCCTATCGCCATAGTGATGACAATACGCCCCCACCTTGTTCATTACATCAATTCTGTTCAATTCAATCTAGTAGGCTGTTATCCCGTACATGTGGCTTTCTGCTCACTCACTTAACACAAACATCTTTCATCCACAGCTTCCACCTGTAAATTGTGTTGTGTACAGTGTGATTGCAGCCATAACAAACTTAAGGACATTTATTATCTGTTTATAAATTAGTTTGTTTTTTTTTCTATTTAGAGAGGACTTCTACACCCTGTCCGATGAGGATGAGGATAATGTGGAGGAGGTTGTCCTGCTGGGATCCCCAAGCAGGGAAGATTCTGCTGTAAGCACAGGGAAGATTCTGCTGTAAGCACAGAAACCATGATGTTGTATTAGTATTCAATGTAAAGTTTGTTGGTAAACTTCAAAATGTGTCGTGCTGGATTTTGTTACAGGATGACTTTAGAGTCCTTTAGAGAGGACAACATTGATGAGACCCAAAAAATTACTGTCATTGCCAGAAGTCGCCATGTCCTGTCGTGTGCATGTAGGGCTCTAGGAAAAAGTTATTTTGGCTGGCATAAAGTGCCATCAATTGAGTTTGTCTCAGAAATGGCAGCGGACTATGGTGGGCCGACAAGGGAATTTTTTAGGTGAGCAGCTGTTTGATATTAATAATTAATTTTTAATGTAGGGGTATCAGCTTTGCCATGTTCTGTAAATATGATGTGTGTTTCTCCTGACTCCGACCGACACATACTAAGACAACATTAGATCTTTGAAGATACTGTAAGATTTATTGTAGATTATTGTTGCACAAGCAATTATTTAAACCACCTGTCAAGCCTTTCTGTGGACACTTGCTTGTCCAAAAGAGAACAACACGGGAGAATTTTTAAATAACTGTCTTGGGGGGGAAATCACACATGGCCAACATTTTATAAGCATCAATGCTTTTATGCAATCACCCCTGGCATGTATGCAACTCTGATGCTGTGGTTATAGTCTGACAAATAAATGTGGTGATGACATTATTGCTATTATGCATGAATTGATTTGACAAGGAACTAACAAGAATCCAAGGAATGATGCACAGTTAATCATGGTGGTTATTTAACAAAACGGAAATACCTAATTTTGTTAGTGTAAAAAACACAATGCAGCTTGTGCGCGCTTGTGTACATTTATTTTGGTCATTCCATGTGATTTACACCACCTATGCTGAAGTTCCTGTTCCTCCTGCTTCCTGAAATAAAATATTTTTCTTTTATGAATGCAGTCATTGAGATTAAAGAAAGCTTTCATGAGTAATTGCAACACATTGACTAATTGTACCATCCCTAACTGCAGGTAAACTTACAGCCTGGTCCATCATTCATAATGGACCAGGCCTTCGTAGCATTAACAAGTGCGTGTTCTCACTCATGTGTGACAAGTCAGTGGACCTCTCAGGTTTTGACCTTGGGATGGTCCAAGTTGATGACTACACCCGCCGCAGTGTAGACCAGGTAACACACTATGTCTTGAACTTTAGGTTTGTGCTGCAATGTCATTCACATTTGACTTTCCTATAATTTCAAGCCAATTCAATTATGCCCATTTCTATTTGTTGTGGTTTATATCAGTATTGGGGGGGGAAAAACTAAGTATCATTCACAAAGATTTTATGTCCCTAATGAATCTACCCACAAATTACAATCACCTTGTAAAGATTAAGAACTGCAGCACAGTGGAGGAGTTGGAGACCCTCAAGGACACGTCTGGGGACTGGATTGCTGCCTGTGGGGTTCCAGCTATCTACTCTGCCAGCATACAGGATCTCCCACTTGTACATGACAGAGTTGTGGCTCATTTCATCTTCCATCGGTAAGAAGCATTGGTTGTTACTTATACCAAAATGACGACTTTTTACTCCAGTTGGTGGTAAAAGGATCCAAGTACATTTTATTGACGCATCCATAAACTATGACTTACAGTAAAGAATGTAGTGAATGTTCAGTTGTAAAGTGCAGAAAATGTGGGGGAGGTAGGCTGTAGTGGGTTGGTGGGCTGTATGCTGTCTATATGGGAGGTTGGCTTTCTATGATGCAGTGAGGTGGGGGAGTTATGTTAAGATGATTGTGGGGGAGGGTGGCAGGTTGCTGGATAGACAAGTGCCTAACTGATGTCGTAATGGGCTACAGTAACTGTGTATGAAGGGATGAAGAGATGCTAGTGATGGCAATGGAGTGAGTTTTTGTTGGGTGGGGGGATGGTGTGCATTGGCATGTGCTGGATATGTATGCATAGAAGTAAGGCATGTGGTGTTGCTGATGTTGGCAGTGGTATTTTTTGGTGGGTGTGTTGTCTATAGTGACTCTCAGTTCTGGCATTATGACTAAATCGGTGTGTTTGGGAATGGATGTGTTGCAGGCCAGGGAGTTATACTCATTACATTCAGTGTTGGTGATTCTGAGGGCTGTATGGAGAATAGGGCTGTGTTGACTTGGACATGGTGCAACTGTGTGTGCATAGGGTGGCATCTCACAGTGCCGAGCCTAACTATTACCTTGCAGAGTAAGTGAGTGTCAAGGTTTAGGGGTGTTTGAATTTTAGTTTAGCTTTAGTTTAATCTTTTACTTCCTGGTTTTTGGTCTTCCCATTTCTGTTCCTGGTTTATGGTGTCATATGTTCCTGTCTCAGTTCCTGGTTTTGTGTCGTGCTCCTGTGTTCATTTCTGAGTCTCGTGCTCTTTTGCATACCCCTGTTCTGTGTTCCTAGCTCCACCCTTCACCTGATCCTTGTCTCCTTCCTTCATTATTAGTCTCATAATTCCCTGCTTAGTTTCAGCTGTGTATTGTCTCCTTGTTTGCCCCTGTGTATTTAAACCCCTGATTCTGTTCGGTCCTTGTTCTGTCATTGTCGCATCGCGTGTTCCTGTGTCTCGCACCTGAATGTAAGTTCACCGTTTGTCTCAAATCTTGTATTTGTGAAAGCTTGCACCAGGGTCTGTATTTAGTATAATACTGTGACACTGAATGGCTTCTATTGTGGTTTTTGAGAGGGCCATTCACACTCCAGTCACCTGGTAGAAAAACTGTTATGACTATTAGTAGGTAAAGTAGTGTAATTTACAAAAACAATTTCTAATGAACATTCAAATTAAACTGGCTAACCATTTTTTCCAACAGAGTTGCAAGCATGATCCAACAATTCATTGCTGGGATGAACTCATGTGGGCAATTCTGGGAGATGGTGAAGGTAAACTGGAGGCAGTTCATTCCTGTCTTTTCACACAGTGGGCACAAACTTACACAGCCAGAATCTATTCATCTATTCAACCACCGGCGGAGTGAGGAGGGCAGCATCAAATGGGAGATGGAGGAAAGAACCCTCTATTTATTTCAGGACTGGCTCTTGGGCATTGAAGGTGTGTGGTGGGGACATACTGCCCTTTGATCTAAATTCTAAATCGCATATCAAGTCTGAGCATGTCTTGCTTGATGAATCCAGCATAACATTAATCTCTAACAACATAAATGTGATATGGTTTAATGTACCCTGCCTCTAAAGGCATGTTATAATAATTATATATTTAGGATGGAGACTACTCTGTGCATTTGACATGATATAAACTGCACAGCCAATAATTCACACAGCTTAGTGTACGTGTATAAACACTCAGCTGTTTAAACAAACTGATGTCTGCAGAGGGTGTTGTGGATACGTCTTTCGAAGACCTGCTGGTATTTGTTACTGGAGCAGACTCTCTCCATCCCCTTGGATTTCCCCACCCATGCTCGGTGGAGTTTTTTGACCGGGAGCCAGGAGAGAGACGATTACCCTACGCATCTACATGCAGCATGTCCTTGTTCTTGCCCAGAGGCATGGATGATGAAAATGAATTTTCAGAAATGATGTGTCTAGCTTTGAGGGGTTCATTGGGGTTTGGGAAAATGTGATTTGTCATTTGTTGGTTTTTCTGTATGTTTTGTATTGTTTTCTCTTTGTATATTTGTTATGTTTTCACAATGTTCAATCATAAATTGTTTTGGTTCATTTGATAAATTGAGTGCTTGCTTGTTTGGAATATAATTAGGACCTAAATATCAGCAGAAAAATCATCTCTTCAATGCTTGCATCTAGACAACATTCTGCACACTCTGACCACTCCAGTGCCTCACCCCCACTAAATTTTCATGTGAACACCGGCATTCAATGCTACCAAAATTGTTATACTGACTGAAGGCACTATTCAGACCACCCATGCCCCCCCCCTCCCAGAGTTATCTTTGGTTTTGTTCTTTATCTTTTTTATATAAACAATTCTGCACAAACTTTTTAATGTTTTGAGTAATGTCGATGGCCGAAAATTAAAACGTGCTAAACGGCACTTCATGGTAATGAGGAGTGAGCGGACACAGCCGTAATGGTCTGGTCATTGAGTAGCCATTAATGAACAATGCAGGGCCATCCATGGATTTAAAACATCGCCAGTCGGAGGAGCCTCTCTGAATAACAGTCAAAGGTGTTAATATAGGCCTATAATTCAATGTGGAGGCCTTATGAATAAAAAAGGGCGATGTCTGCTCGGCCAGTGATTATATAGTACGTAATTTGTTTTGAGCATTTAGGGGAATAGCCTACAGGATTTGGAAGGATACGCTAGACGTGGCTCGGCGAATGTTCATTGTGCGTTGCAGGAACATTCTGAACGACTGTACCCGACGTCTCCTAATGGATGATGTTCGGCCTAATGTACTTCTGTCTGAACTGAACAGGTATGAATCTGATCTGTAATTTAGTTTGAGGATGTGATGGATTAGAGTTACTCAGAGAGCATTAGAGTTACTGAGAACATTAGTTTGAATACGTGATGACAGCGTGGTCTCTGAAGGCTATTCGTATTCTCTCAGTGTCCGAAAATGTCATTTAGGCTAAGTGTGGAATAGGCCTACTTTGTTACAATTATCTTGGTAACACACAGATGCGACTGAAACTTAACCTCCTTGGTGGAGCCATGATGATCTCAGGTCTAGCGTAGCCTAAATCTAAAAAAAAAGAAAATGACCAGTGAAGGATTAACTATCACACTGATTGGGATAGCAATGTTTTCCTTTGCAGCCTGTGTATGTTTGTAAATGAAACCAATTGATCATTGAATCTGACAGAAATTGGCCTATAACGTCACGGTACTGTCATCACGTTGTCCTATTTTTTAAGTCCTTTACCGGTGCTTAGGCCTGCAAAGTAACCTACACTCAGTTAAGGTTTTCTGCCTGTTGTCCCAGGTTGGAGATATTGCAGAGGAGCATCCAGTGGGCAAGAGGAAATTTGTTAAATGTTCCTGATGCAGACAGGATTCTCAGCGACCTTGCAGAGATGATAGAAGAAGTCAGAATGGCTGTTAATCTAGGAGAGCAAGGTAATATACTGTACATATCATAACTGTACCCCCAAGGACACAGCTGTGAAAAATGCAGGCAACAATACTGACATTGTAATCATCCAACTTTTCCTGTATTTGCAGGTGGTTCAGGTTACCAAGCCCAGTTGGTTTGGGGAGGAGGGAGAGGAGCACCTCATTTGGCCATCACTAGACGACAGCTGTTGTTTCTGCAGTCTTGTGGCTTCAACATTCCTCAGATGGCTGGTGTTCTAAATGTGTCTGTGCGCACTGTTCATCAACGTTTGAGGCAAGTGGCTAAACCATTCTTTTCCTTCTCTTGTTTTACTCTGTCCTTGTATTGAAATACATTACATCACTACATTTACATTTGTATATACATATCAAACACTACATGCACACAAATATACACACAGAAACAATCAATGTTATTTGTGATGTACTAAACATATCTTCATTGTGTTACCAGAGCGTTCCACTTGGGCCGGACATTTTCAAGTATGCCAGAAAATGAACTGGATGAACTTGTCACTGAGGTGGTGGCGGGCAATGACAGGTTGGGCCCTGAATCTGTGAGAGCAGCACTGCATGCAAGGCGAGTGCGCGTGCAAAGAAGAAGGGTACGGGAAAGCATGCTGCGCACAAACCCTGGGGCAGCTGCACAAAGATCATTGCTACAGAGACCAGAGAGACGATCATATAGCGTACAAGATCCTAACTCTTTGTGGCACATTGATGGCAACCACAAGCTCATAAGGTATTTGCCCTTTCTAAAGTAAATTATTAAATACAATATTTGCACTTAATATTTGCAATATTAATAATAATAATTAATATTAAAATATAAAAAAATAAATATTAATTAACATTAATTTTTGTAGGTGGAGGATAGTCATCCATGGAGGAATAGATGGCTATAGTCGCCTGGTTGTTTTCCTCCGGGCGTCCTCCAAGAACCGCAGCAGCACAGTGTTGGAGAGCTTTGTAAATGCTGTGGTTCGCTATGGTGTGCCCTCCCGGGTCAGGACTGACAGAGGAGGAGAAAATAGTGCGGTCTGTGTCATGATGAACATCTTCAGAGGTTCTAGACGAGGTAGTGCCATTCAAGGGAGGAGCGTTCACAATCAGCGGATAGAAAGGCTCTGGGTGGATCTCTGGCGTGGGCTTACCAACGTCTACCATGAACTGTTCCACTTTTTGGAGAGTGAGGGCATAATCAACCCTGACAGCGACATGCACCTCTGGGCTCTCCATTATGTGTACCTTCCAAGGCTGAACAGAGATTTAGTGGACTTTGTAAATCAATGGAATAACCATGGGCTAAGGACAGAAGGTCACATGAGCCCACTGCAGATGTTTGTTCAGGGGTGCCTCCAGCAGCAGGGAAGACGTTCATCTGCCATGCAGGACATTTTTGGAGTCACTGCATCAAGTGATGTAGAACCTCCACAAGCTCCTGGCCCTCCTCCTCCTCAGGCTGCTGATGCGGGTGCTCTAACTGCTTCTGCAGCTGCTGCTGGTGCTCCTGGGGCCCCTGCTGGCCCTCCAGCCCAGGATGAAGCTGCTTTGTTAGTAGACTGGCCAGAAAGGGTAACTGTGCCTCCAATAGACTTTCCTTTGGAAGGGGCAGTGATAGAGCACATTCAGGCGCAGTTTGACCCTCTCAGTGGACCCAGGGGACAACATAGATTACTAGTCATCCGTGGTCTGGTATCCTTTCTGGACTCCTTGTCATAGGATAAAAAACTATGGAGGCCACTGGAGGTTGGACAAAGTTATCCCAAGTCTTGCACTCTGCTGTATAACAAACTGTACAACTGTACCTCACACACCCAACAGTTTACAAACAATCCACTGTCCAACATTTTGTTTGATTACATTACATTTTAGGATCTTTGACATTGTGTGTTGTTGTCAGTGTGGAAATTTTTAGTTTTGACCATTAAAATAAGCTTATGCACAGTCTGGCTTCAGTGTTTCTACATATAAATAAACTTTCCACAACCCCATGAAATATTCTACCAACACAGAGGAAGGTTTTAATTGTACCATTAATATTTCTGTGTAGTTACTGCTATTATTTCTACAAAGCTACAGTCTGGATTCAAACCTGAGATTCTGGTGGATTCTAATATAAATTGCTTATATTAAAATAAGATTTATCCACAAAAGTCATGGATATAAAAATCAGATTTATCCGTAAAAGTCATGGATATAAAAAAAATGCAAAGTACTGCAGATGAAAGTGGACTAATGTGTTCTGGATCACAGACTACCTTACTGAACGGCCTCAGTTTGTTAGACTGGGAGACCTCACATCTGAGTTGGTGGTCGGCAGCACATGAGCGCCACAGGGAACTGTCTCTCTCACCCTATACACCACTGACTGCATGTACTGCTCACAGACCACATGTACTGCTCTCCCTAAACACCACTGACGCAAGTACAACTCCAAGCCATATGCAAGATATTTCTGATGACACTGCAATAGTACCCTGGACCCTGAGCAGACTGCTATCTATTTTGGATAATGACAAACAACCCCTGTCCACCAGTCTTTGCAAACAGAAGAGCTTATTCAGAAGCAGGCTCCTCTGTCTCTTGCAAAACAGACAGTCTGCGTAGGCGTGCCTTGATGTGTGTGCTATTAGACACTTTTGTTTCGTTATGGGGTCATAGGTCATGCTCACAAGCTGGGGCTCTGAGAGCCAATGCTTTGTAGTAAATCAGAGGATCCGGCTCAAAGTGAGTTAGAGCCAGCTCCCATTGTTTCTCTCTGCTTCCCTACTTTATGTGGTCAGCCAATCAGTTATGATATGACACTTTAGGTCATACGCCATTAGGTGTGCTGTGTATTGAAACTATGAAAGAGCCCAAAAAAAGAAAAAGCCAGGCAAGCTGCAGTTAGGAATTTTCCCAAGGACATTAATACTTAATTAATATTGTTTGCTTGAGTTTGATTCTGTTTGTTGGATTTTTCTTATTTTTATTTTTATTTTTTGCCGTTTTTTTTGTTCATTTGAGCTATAAAAATGTTTACTTAAAACATTAAACAAATAGTTTTGTAATAGAATAAATGCACAAAATTAGGCAATTATAAGCAATTATATCTCATTTAAAAACACTGGACATGAAAGGGTTTTCATTACAAACCATTCATTTTACAAAGTAATGGTAAAATAAAAGAATAAATTAAGAGCCGCTCAGGAGTCGAAAGAGCCTGCTCTTCTTCGGCAGATGAGCCAAAAGAGCCGAACTTCTCATACACTAACTAATATATCTCAATTTCTATAAATCCAGTACTGGTTGTGTGGCGCCATCTACAGGCCGGTCAATTCATATCGTATTTGCAGATGGGAGAGGCATTACGTTGGTCATTCCTAATTCTACCAGAACCCCAACCAAAGCAAAAAAAATGCCTAAACATGTAGCAAAAATCTATGTCTACATAGCCTAATGGAAAGGGCCGAAATGAGAGCAAAAATTGACACTAGACCACACGTTTCAGTGATTTTCTTTCCTACCACAAGGCTGCAGTCAATAGGTCTCTTTCTAAACAAAGACACAAAGACAATAGCAATGTTGTGTATGGCAGAGAGATTGGTGATGTTCAAGACGCGCGTAATAAACGACTGGAAGCAGCTTTTTCTTATTATGCTGTGCAGCTATGGAACCAACTTCCAGAAAATATAAAAAATGCACCTACCGTTGACAGTTTTAAATCAAGACTTAAGACCAAATTATTTTCTGATGCTTATTCCTAATGCCACCTGATTTTAATTATTTATCTGTTTTGGTTTTATGATTAATTTTCTCTTGATGTTCATTTTATGTTCATTTTTACCTGATCGTAATTATTTATCTATTGTGGTTTTATTATTAACTTTCTTTTAATGTTCATTTTTAACAAATATTTTAATTATTTGCATTTACTATTTATTTATTTTCTGTTAATGTTCATTTTACTATTTATTTTCTTAAATGATCATTTTACTTCATATATTTTATATTTCCTCTCCTTTTTTTCATCTTTTTTGTTCATCTTTTTATTATCAATTTTCTTTTAAATTCTCTTTTAAATTTTTTCATCTATTTTATTCATCTTTTATTATCAGTTTTCTTTTAAATTCTCATTAATGTTCATTTTATTATTTATTTTCTTTAATGATCATTTTACTTCATATATTTTATATTTCCTCTCCTTTTTTTTCATCTATTTTATTCATCTTTGTATTATCAATTTTCTTTTAAATTCTCATTTTTAACACACACGTTTGTTGCCTTGTATTGTATTTTGTTTTGGTCTCTGTACAGCACATTGAGTTGCCACTGTGTATGAAATGCGCTTTATAAATAAAACTGCCTTGCCTTGCCTTGCCTTACAGATCACGGCTAACTGACAAACACCTGTCGTCCGTTTTGCGCATCTCGACATCCAACACGACACCAGACATAGTCTTGTAAAGAGAGGGGACCGCCTTAATTGTTCACATTAAGTTATGAAAAGCTTGTAATACAGTTCTTTAAAGGAGCCTGTAAGTTCCATAAACTGATCTGTTCAGCTTTACAGCGGATGCGGATGTTATTTTCCACATCATTCTTCAGTTTCATTGCCATTTTTAATATTTAACATTTAAATATTTAGCTGTCATATAGGACATGTAGGTCTGTAACCTACATGTCCTATATGACAGCTAAATATTTAAATGTTTGCATCCATGTTGTTTAATGGATTTGATCTGCACTTAAATGTGTCCTGTGTCAAAAACTTCAGTCAATATGTGAAAGCAACAGCTGAAATCAGATGGGTATGTGGTCACCCATCAATTAAAATAGTGTTAATTTGAATGCACGCATACATAGCCGAATGATTTATATCAAATTAAATTATACCATTGTCATGTAACTGCAACTGATAATTGAAAACGTCCGATGGGTGGCCCTCCATTTATCTGCCAGAGTAACTGTGGCCCACCCTTGTCTCAGACTATTAGGGCCAATGTCGTGCGTATTTCTTTAAATAGCCTACATATTGTTTTGACGAAAATCCGGTAGCTCACTGCCTACCTTACCGCTGTTGAATAGAACCAGGCTATTGTGATTTAAGATCGTTTTGTTTAAGATTTATTACGTTTGATTAAGTTCAAATCTGTCAATTTCTTTCTAAAAATAATAGGCCTAGCCTAGTGAGAAATCGGTAAGCGGGTGTGAGACCGGGAGAAATTGAAATGAGTGTTTAACGGCCAATGCGTGAGGCCAGTGCGTGAGAGACTATATTTCATTATTTGTGATGGGGTAGGCTATTATGCTGCCATAGAATATCCTATTAACGCATGGCATCCATGACCCGGCCTCGACACCAGTTGAAGTGGTAACTTTTTTAGCTGTTCGCTGTGGGGGGAAGAGATGAAGGTGAATTCCCTTAGGTTCTGTTGGATGAAGGTGATTAGGTGACGTCTTGATGGGTGATTTGAAGGTTTCAAAAGTTGTTGAAGCTAATTTGCCTATGGGCTAGGAGAGCCTAGAACCATTCAGTATTCAGTTCGTTTGTTGAGTGATTGGATGGTTTCAGAGATTTTTTTGATAGGCTATCTTTGCCCAAGTTTTACTGGATATACGCAAACCCAAGATCTTTTTAGGTGGTTATACGGCGTATATCCGCGTATCACGTAGACTACTACACTGACTAGAAATAGAAACATTTAAAACAGGCTTAGCCTAGCCTATGCAGTAGGTAGCGCAAAGTCAAACAGCTACATCAAAGATCTTGAATACTGACCGCTCCGCTTGAACCCTCTCTGGCTACATGGTCTGGCTTGAACGCATGGGTCTTGTGACGCGATTTGTCGATGCATGACGTCACAGACGGCTATAAAGAAATTCAGCTGCAGATGCTCAAAATGCTCAATTGAAACTTCGTCGTCAACGGGTAGAGCCACGTATCTCAGCTCCGCCAGCTGCAGACAAATCCAAATCCAAAATGGTCTGTGCAGAGTATGGAATGGGCCAGTGCAAACTACCAACCTGGTCCAAGGTGGGAATGGAGATAACACCAGGAGAACTCAACAAGATATTTGTAGCCAAAGAGGGTGTTTCTCCTGCATTCAGCCTGGGATCAGGATGGAGCCCAACATTGTTCTACCTGGGACTGGCCTTTGTTATTGCTGTGATCATTTGCCTTTGGATCCCCAAGAAGATGAAAAAACAGGTGAAAACACTACGTCATATACATCACCTTCTTAATCTTCAATAGAAGAAAAGTTTTATTTATTTATTTATTTATTTATTTATTAGTTTGTTTGTTTATTTATTTATTTATTCACTGACATTCTGTTTGTTTCTTGATTTTTTTATCAGGACAGTGATGGCAGTAAAGAAAAGCTTCCTGAGGACAAGAGACTCCACGAGAAGGTCCTGGCAAGAATGGGAAAGGTGGAAGAGCGCATTGAGTCTCTGGAGGAGTTTGTACAGCGTCTGTCCAAGAAGACCAAAGCTAGAAAGATGGGAGACCAGAAGGACTCTGATTAATTAAGACACATTAAACTAATAAGATATGCAAACATTAATTTGACAATAAATAAAGATTGCATTATATCATTTGTGACTACTTGCAGTCAATATGGCACTAGTAAGCCTGACATACTGCAAATCCTGATAAATTATAATAATAATAAATACAGGGGATTTAAATTTTGTTGCCTGGGCAAAGTTCTGGAAAGTGCTTGAGATTTGTCAATTTTTCTGAATTGTTAACTGTTAACAGTGAAACAATTATTAATTTATTTAGAATATACTTTACACTTTCTTATTTACAGTACACGTAAAAAAGGATAATCAGAAGTGTTGTTTAGTGGTGTGAAGGGCAGAATGATCAGATTTTCATCCTGGGATGAATAAATACACAGACAAGCACAAGCATTGTACTGTACTTTTTAAGAAATATTTAAGAAGCTAAGCTCCTTTAAAATTATGTGCTGAGAAAATAGTGTTAAAAGTAGATGGAAATGCTTTTATGAGGTAACTCTAATATAAATATTAAAGGCCCACTAAGCAACATTTTCCATTTAATTAATCCGTTTCATACTGTTTAGGATGCTAAAATGAGTCATTACACGGCGAACAAATGGTGTAGAATGCGCCACCGTGGCCTATAGCGGTAGATATAGCACTTGCAATGTTCAGCAACGCGGACCGCCTCCAATAGAATGCAGTGCAATACAATGCAATACAGCGGTCTTTAGAGGGAGCTTGTGAGAGAAAAAAACTGAACGTTGCTTAGCCCCTCTTTAACTCATGAAGTGAGTATAAATATTATAGTTAACTCATGAAAGCATTTCCATCTACTTTACAGAAAAACTATAGGGGCTGTAGGCTCTGTAATCAAGAGGATGGCAGAGTGAGTCTGTAAATCTCTATTGATACAGAGTCATGGAGTTACTGTTCATTGTAGAGTGGCAAATGTGGCCTGCTGAACCCTTGCCACTTGGCCTGCATAACAAATATTTACTGATGTCCCAAGGCACTGACTGATCAAATATCACATTACGGACATGCACCATATTACAATAGCATCTAACTGACATTTAAAAAGCAGTTCTCCCTGAAAGACTCAGAGAAAGGAATGAGTTTAAAGATTTAATAATTTACAAAAAGATATTCCATCACACAGAAAATATTGAATTGAATTGAAAAAAAAAAAGGCCCGGGTCCAAACTTATTTGCCGACCCCTGCCCTATACAATATACACCACTACACCACCCTATACACTATTACACCATCCTGCTATATAGGCTACCTCACATTACCAACCACACTACTATATACATCATTACACCATCCTACTATGCATCACTATTCCTCGTAGCCTATATTAGTAGTATTTATAGGTGGTGGTTTTCCACCTTTTTCGAAGGTATTTTTTTCTGCCCCCCCTACATCAGTAAACTGCCCCCCCATACAGGACACTCTAGTCACACCTCTGAAAAACGAACCTGCGCTCAATTCTTGTACACAACTTTTAACGATTTATGCAGGCTTTGTCCTTGTTGAGTGGAACGTGAACCAGCAGGCACGTTTGAGCCAATCAAATCACAGTGTGGATAAGTTCGATGCTGAAGCTCTGGAAAATGGATTGCTAGCACGTCAAAGGAACAAAATCTACTGTCTGCAACTTATTCTATTGCGTCCGCAAATAAATATGTTAATAAATTCATATTGATATATAAAATAAAATGCGAAATATTGGTAGGGACTATTTTGTCGTTCCAAAATATTGGTTGTGACTTGTCCTTATGGTCCCTATGCAAACCTACGCCCATGGATTTATATATTTATATATGAGATCCAGATGATAGCGCCTGTTGTGCGTAGGTTAAAAATCCTGAAACATCCTGAGAGTCAGTTCTTTGTTTAGTGATGTCACAATAGCTTAGCTCTCTGATAAAAAGTAATCTCGGTAGCATTCTATTTAGAGGTCATTAGGCTGTTACTTTAACATGGATTTTATTCTCTGAAATAATCCATTTTGCTTCACAGATAATGGACCCTTTGTGTAGAATTATAAGCATTTCAGCATGGTTTGTGGCTGAATCCAGCACAACTTCAGCAAAACAGCAGTCTGCATTTTTGTCTGTACTAGATACTATATCTTCATGTACAACTACATTTTCACTGGCATTAATAGCTCTGACACTCTATGGACTCTTCAAAAGAACAATCTTGGACAAATTAGTGGTAAGCTCCTGAAACCTTTGTGACCTCTGAAAATGCTTGAAAGAAACAAACAAAAAAACAATTCCCTCCACTCTCTCTCTCTCTTATAGAGAAGGCAAATTCTCAGAACTACCTCGTCCCTGACAGAACATGTCAGACAGGACTTTGTTCTGGCGCAGTCTATCCTAACTGTACTGAATAGAGTGGCTGTGGAGATGCAGAGCATCGAGCACAAGCTGACTGAGAGGGAAGGAGAGGGTAAAGATGCTTTGGAGCGTAGCGAGACTCAGAGGGACCAAAGTTCCTCGTCTGAGTACAGAGAAGAAATGGGCAAAGTTTTTATTTAAAGATTAAAATAAAGATTGCTGAGAAATTTCCTCTTTTTTGATTTTGTGAGTAGGTGCTGTATCAATAGATTCAATTGATTACTCCTTTTTCTTGGTAGATATTTCATATTTAAATTTATCATCCGACTTCACACAAAACACCATGTTGCTCAGGTTGTGCATGCCAAAAGATATCAGAAAAGGTATCTGTACACCGCCTTCTTCTCCCATTAATTTTACATGAGCTGTGCCAAAAGCTATGTTAATATCTAAACATCTTAATATCTTAACATTAATATCTTAATATCTTTTTGTGTTGCATATTTACTAATAGTTATCAGTTATTTTGTGACCCTACCAAAATCCCAAAACACAAAAGTTTAGTGTAGCCTACTGACTGAATACATGGTGACAAATATTTATTTGGGCTTGTTTACCTGACATGGAAGATACATGACTGTATTGCATTTTGTAATTAGGTGGCTTGCCATAGTATGGCAAGCCATCTATTGTTCTTCGCAAGTTTCTTATTCTTATTAGGTGGCTTGCCATAGTATGGCAAGCCATCTATTGTTCTTCGCA
>JAGFZM010003066.1:1762-13103 GCA_017657215.1 Limnothrissa miodon
TTTTTTTGTGTAACTCTAAGGGGGTGAGTGTAACAGTTTGCATTTTGTTTCATCTTTTTTCATGTATAATTTAGTGGTCGGCTGTTATCGGCGTTAACGTGAGACTCTGTGCAATAATAAAAACATTGTTAATCTTTTCTCAAAGTTGGGTTGGGAGCTGGGTACTGCGCAAGATATGAAGACTTTCATTTTGATGTTTAGCGTGGCGAAAACGACTTTTCAAACCTGAGTAGGGAAGCGCCGGGTCAATTGAAACACTTTTCAGTTAAACGTTTTTTTCAAAACAGGTGAAACGAATGCAAATCATTTTGTCATATGATCAACAACTCACATGTATTCCCTTACTTACATTTCTCTTTATATAATTTTTTTCTCCTAAAATTGTAATAATGCATGCGATGCAGGATTAAACTTGACAATTAGTTGACCAATACAATTTTTAATGTGTTGTTATTCCTAAAAACCCTTTTAAAGTTTACATGTCACGTGGCACAAAAGTGAACCACTTTACGGCAAACGCTACTTTCTGCCTCTGTGACAGTCGGCGGCTGGTGCCTGGTTCAGCTTCATGACGGTCGTAATCGGTCGTGATTTCTCGCTGACCAACTAGCATCCATGAGCTAAATGCTAGCATGTTACACGGAAAGCGGCCCATCCTATGAAAAGCAGTAAGGACATGAGTGACTTTTTATTTCATTTCTAGTGGAAAATCTATACTCAGGTAGGTACTACCACAACATTCATTAAGAAATTAAGCTGTCAACTGTGACAACAAAAATTCAAGACAACTTACTGCACAGAATTTTTGAGTTTATGTGACAACTAACATTTAGAAATTTTTAAGAAAGTTCTGCCAACTTACATTTTTGGTTACAGATTCATCACATACCTGGGTATTTTGATAAACGAGTATTTTCTTCCCTCCGTTTTCCAAAATAATTCCGTGCATACACCATCGTTTTCTAATCGTTCATTGTTTACATTAAGCTGCATAAATATGCTGTCGAGAGCCGTCATACCTATGCTAAGCCTATGAGCCGCAGTGTAGGAAAAAGGAGAAAGCCATACAAGCCAATCAGAAGCCTCACGCCATTCCTCCGGGACAACCACCTCATTTTCAAAGCTCTCCCACCAGACAGCAGTCCGCGGTTAGGCTGCCTAAAACTCTGTTTTTCGCAGTTTTCACGCAAACGTGAATATGGAGTTTTCCAAAATCTCCACTTTTGCTGGAGTTTTTAGAAAGAATCGTTTTCAGATAAATAATCGTTTTGTCTGATAAATATTACAATATTCTTCCCATTGACATCTACATTAGATTAGATTAGATATACTTTATTGATCCCCAAGAAGGAAATTCAATATTCAATACATACAACTGTATATCAAACAGAATTTTGAATTAATATTGTATTCTGGATGATGGATGGATAAAAAGTCAAACTAGACCATGAACAATAAAGACAGCTAAATCATTTTTATTAATAAATGTCACTCTTCATCACACATGTGACACACGTAGTGTGCCCCACCCTTCTGTACACGCCTCGTGACTACTTGTAGCAGAACACTCACTGCACCCACTCTTCCCCTGGCATGGAGGTGCTGAATAGCTCGCAGCACACCAGGCAGCTGACATCCTCGTTGTCACCTTCATGAGGGCGGACAGCAGTGGTGGCAGGAGACCTGGGGACACCAGCAGAGGGACACATGGCAGGGGCAGGAGGAGAAACTGCATCAGTGGTGGCAACAGGGGCGACTCCAGGAAGGGGAGAGGCAGCAGGACCAGGCGAGAAAAGCCTCTTCACAGGCCGAGAGGGGAAACACGGTGCGGCTGGCCAAATGCTGCTTGGTGGTGCGCAGCATTTCCGCCCCCAAAGCGGTCCTCACAGGTGTATTGGTGAGTATGGCCGTTGTCCTGAAAACATTTAATCGCACATTTTAATGAATTTATTTGAATAACTTTAAATGTGTTTAACTAAAAACTCGCCGGCTCATTTGTAATACTGTGGTGTGTGCAATATTCATCCTCTCCACTTGGGACTGCTAGAGTCTTACCAAGTGTAGCTAACGATGTAGAGAAAGATCCTAGATGCACGTTAAGTTCGAGCGAATGCCAAATGAGTAGATGAGAGTTAAAGGAGAAATCCGGTGTGATATGGACCTGGACTGTACTGGAAGATATTACCGAGTACAAACATATATCCAATGCCCACCTCCGTTCACCCCCAGCATTCCGCATTAAGCCGTTTTTACCCAAAGCTTTCAATAACCTTACACTGCTAGCTATAGGGGCAAAGCTTTGCCTTAGCTTATGCAAATAAATCACAATTTTTACACCATTAACAAGGTTCAAAGTAACTCCACACTTCATTGGTAGACTTCTGAGGGCCCTGACATCTAAAACGAGACAATGAGAACTTTGAAACTGTACATTTAATGATGGACAACTTTCCAATAATAAACTACTTCATTTGGCACCTGTCAGTTGGATTGAGCACTTGAGTCATATATTTGCCCAAGATTTATTCCTGAAATAATTACTACAATCTTTTTTTGTTTAATCCATCTTATTCCTGGGGTCGCTCATATAGAAACGGCGATCTCACACTTCAATTCTATGGCGGGTTTTGTTTTTTTGCGCAGCTCGGGAACATTTGCTGTTCGCGGTTTAATTAACCAGAGAAAGTTACATTTATGCAGGCATGCCAATCCCTCACCTTTCGGCGAAATTCGCCGTTTTGAAATCAATATGGGCCGTTTATGTGAATCGTTCAGATCCGAGGAGATTTTTTTGGTGGGGGGGGGGCAGATGTGAGTCGAGTGAGCAGATGACGTCACTGAGCAGACTGTATGTGGACCGCAGAACAACGTTGCTAAACATTTGGTCACATACAGGGTTACAGCCAATCGAGATCAACTGTGACAATCCACTGCTGGTTGCCAGTTCTCTCTTCCGAATATTCCTTTGAGTCAGGCCGCAAAGTCACCTGTTTGCATCGATTGACCTGGCAACCTCATCTCCCCACACGCCGTTAACTGATTGCAATATGAACTCAATGGCGCTGTATAGAGAAAATCCTTGTTCGCGTCGGATGGTTTTCAAAAACAGAACACACTCGATTTGGGCGTTTTTTGAGGGCTAGAAAGCCTACGTTGTGTTTTTTATTCTGATGACCTATCTTGACATGGGTTTAGAACTGTTCGCTACAACTTGCCTTGAACACCATGATAAGCTCCGGTGAGAATGATTAGCTCCTGTTTGCTCGATATTTTTAATAATGTTAGCTTTTTTTAACGATAGGCCTACGTAACAGAAACACTGGTCGGCAGTAATGTTATTAATTGATTCATAAAATATAATGACTTCGAGCCATTTAAAAATGGCGAACGTGTCTCGCGTTGTACACTTCTGCCTTCATCCATTGACTGGCGCAAGTTTTTTTTCAGCGTGAGAGACCACAGTGGTGACAGGAAAGCCTTGTCTTGTCTTTAGACCATAAGCAACTAAGCTGTAGTAGAAAGTTGCTTTGTTAGTAGTGTTTTTATTCTCTGCTCTGCTCTAGCCTTTGTTGCTTGTCACCATTTAAAAGTCAATTTACTTCTGGCTGTTTTACAGGTTTATTAACTTCTGATGTGAACACAGTAAAGAGAGTGGTTTACAGTTTGGGCTCTAAATTAAACAGCAGTGTGAAATGATATCTGGTATTCCAGTGGTTACCCAAATGTGAGAAACAGTGATTGGTCAAAACTGTAGTGTTGGTCACTTCGATGACACCACAAAACTATTGTAAATTAAGAGTGACAACATAAAAGCAAATAAAACCGACAACAACATAAAAGCAAATGCGAAATAGTCATTGTTGATGAAGACAGTAATACTATTAAGGTCATATTCCGTCCGTCCAACATTGTGGAACCCCCACCCCCCCAAGACCCATCCATACACACACGTGCACACACAACGCATCTCGCATTGTACACTTCTGTACACCCCATCCCCACCTTCTCACCTTTTTGACCCCTGACACGTTAACATGCCTGTTTATGGCTACAACAGCAATGTTTCGAACATGCACTCTCATCCTTGTAAATCAACTGAACAGAAATCTGATAGTACATTTGCTAATCTAATTTGTATATCAACAGGTAAAATTCAGTAAAACGGAAAACTGTGATCAGTGTGTGTTGTGATCATTGACTGTTTATATAGAGGTTGTGACAGTGTGCAGCTCCAGCTGCATCGTCTGAGTCACTTGTCTATGACGAGTGATCATCATCAGAGCGCAGATCGTCCCCTTCTGAATAATGATCGGCAAAGATCAGTGCATGCACCTCATCTGCAAGGTAAAGTCCTCTGGGCATTTTATTTTGTGTTATAAAAATCGCTAACAGTTTGGCTCGGGTTGGAGATAATATTTTATTTCTGCCGATCATGCCGTATCCACAACAAAACTCAAGCAAAATCAGGGCTTTAACTGAAATGTAAAAAAAGAACAAAAGAAAAGAGAGCGGTTCAAAAACATTACTGCTCTCCCCTGTCTCATCCAAAACCACCTGTCCCCCGGTCCTCCCTATATCATATCAGGAGAGGAGGATCTCATAGTATTTATTAATTCAGTTAAATTAAACATAAACTTATTATTTCTTTATCCTTAAAGCCTCTATGTGTAGGATCGTATCAGAATTCCCCATCTATCGGTGAAGTGGTATACTGCATACGTTTGAATAAAATGTATTAGCCCTCCCCTTCCCACAATCCTAATTTCTTGCTACGGAGGCCTAACGCTCGCTCACTCTTATCTCAGTTTCTGCTACTCAGTCTCTGAGCGGAAACGCGAAAGGCGGAGCTGAATATACGATACTGCTCTCCCCTACAAGAACCCGTACTTTTGAAAATGGCGGCGCAAAATGGATATTCTTCTTTGGTCCCCAGCCATATCTATATATAAATGGAAATTACCAAGTTTACCGGAACACTACAATTTATTCATGGAGGTAATTACCATCGTTTTACATTATATTTTTAAAATAAAAAATATATTTTTAATAAAAGACGAAGATAAATAGAAGATAAATCCTACACATAGAGGCTTTAAGGCTGATATAACAACAATAATCAACAAAATGGTTCTAACAGTACTTGAGCAACGATTACAGAATACCTTACTAACTCACATATGTAAATAGTTAATGCAAACTTCTTTGGGAAATTGAAACAAAAAATACTTGGCAGGGTCAGACAGGGTACTTGGTTACAATGAAAGGCTAATTATAAGCTTCCTTAACCAAACAGCCATATTTCATTCAAATTTGTTGTTATTCCATTGTTTTACAAATGAACAAGGCTTACGTTTCAAAATTTGGGTATGACTTACCTATATGACATCAGTGGTGGCCCACGTGACTGTCTTTCAAACACCTTCAAAGAACAAACATTGCATGTTATAAGATGATTCTCAAGTCAACATTGGGATAGTAGGAGGGTAATGGTTGGAGTATTTTTGCCATAGTAAAATTATATTTAAAAGTATTTACATAACTCTTTAAAACCTGACATACTTAAAACAAGTTCTGATGTGTTTAAACTTTGTCATAGGTCCACATTTTATCCTACGGAGCTTGAAGAGCTAGTTTTTTGCATTAGAATGAATGTTTGGTGTTTGTTTGTATGTCCATGGCCACTGTGTGACAAGATGTGACTTGAGGAACCGCAAGGGATGCAGCTGGACTAGATGCCAACGGTAGTTGGGTCTGAGGTGGGCTAGCAGCAGTGTCTGTTCAGGTCAGAAGTGGGCTAGCAGCAGTGTCTGCTGGACAGGTGGCAGACGATGAAACAATGGATACAAACGATGAAGAAGCAGATGATGGCTGGTCCTTTAGTGAACTTGCCTAAATTTTTGTTAGAACCCTTGCCTTGTCTGCTTGTGCAAGGTTGAATCCAATCATATTTAGAGTAAACAGGGGGTAACTGTGACAGAAGAAGTTGTTGAACTCTGTCAGAGTCCATGAAAGTGGTATAAAACACTCCCGAGCAACAGCCCCAGGCACATCATGTTTGGGTACCCCTGGAAAATAATTTGAGCAAAACAGTGATTGTTATGCCATTACTGTATCATAGTTACTTTCTGAACAACAAAACTATACTGTTGCTGTATTACACATAACACACAGGCCACATAAAAAGATAACTTGCATACAATAACACCCAAATTTTAAACGTCACATATTTAAACTAGAAAAGCAGTCAGAGAGCGCAGACCTGCATTCATTCATTTCACTTTCACTTTTGTTTTCAAAACATTATGGTCAGACAGTTAGTGTTGTAACCAGTGATAGTGTGTATGGATCACCCCCAAAATTTAATAACCTGTTCCTGGTCCCATTGTAGACATTTCCTGAAAATGTCATCCAAATCCGTTCATAACTTTGAGTTATGTTGCTAACAAACAGACAGACAGACAAACTCCGGCAAAAACATTACCTCCTTGGCGGAGGTAAAAAGATGCAGTGTGCTCATTACCTAAGCCTTGTCTGGTGAATTTATTGCACCTAGCCAAGCTAGTTTACTAGCTAAAGTTCCTTTGGCCAGCATGTTAACGTGTGCGCCACATGCAAATGTTGTGGGTGTGATTTTGTGAAATTCTGCGCTGTGATTGGTTGTCATGTTAGATTTGGACATCGGGAGCCAATACAAAGCCTCATTTTCCAGACTTCTCCGCCTCCAAAAAACCTTCAAATAGCTGGCTGGTATGTATTTTGGCCTTTACTAGTTAACTAGTGGACATTTCTGGCTATCACTAGTTATGGCCATTTTTGCTGTCACTTGTTAACTAGTGTGCATATTTTGGCCCTCACTAGTTAACTAGTTCACACAAACATGGCTCACTAGTTAACTAGTTGGCAAAAATGACTTACATGTACATGACAATTATGCCTGATATCAAGATATCATAATAAATGCTCAATCGGCTTGCCATACCTCACTAGTAAGGGAGTTGTTATCAAGAGGAAGAGAAAAAAAAGAGAAAGCATGTCAGAATTAAAATGTATTCAAAACCTCTTAAAAACACACTGGTGAAAAACATGCAGGTGCTTATTCTACAAGTGTTCTTCCACTATTCTGGATTTATTCAGACAGTATATTAGTGAGTTATACATATTCTATTGTGGTAGGTACTACTAATTAGTATGTAGAGATCAAGGCTTATTAGGGCATTATTAAGATTATATCAAGAATAAAGGCCTGATTAGTAATGAACAAGAAATTTGCGAATACACGCCTAACAAAGGATTAAGGCGAGACACTACAGGTGAATAGGGTAAAATTTTTAACTTACAGATAGGACCATGAAACTTTACCAGTTGATTAGTTGAGGAAAAAATGTATCGCAAGTTTTTTGTAATTTTATGTTTAAATATGCAAATGAGGCATTGGCTCATTAAATATGCAGACATTTGCATATTCTTCCAGGTATATAATCTGAATATATGATAAAGCCAGGTGCAAAATTATTTTTTCATTTTGTTTAGATACAAAATGGGGAAAAAATTACAGAGGGATTTGAGGATATCTGCTTTCATTGCCTAGGAAATCAAAATATACTCTCCATACTGTAGGCTTGAAAATAACGATTTTCGCCATATTTTTTCATTAAAATGCCACATAAATCAGGCCAGGAATAATTTATTAAAAAATCCCTCTGTAAATATCTTCAGAATGCTGGTAAGTGTATAACTGGAAAGTTTGGTGAACAAAGGTGCTACATAGGCTGAGATAATGGTACCGGAAAACAACAAAAATCTCATTTTGAGAAAACGGCATTTAAAGATTTAAATAGGGAAATTTCATACATTTCTAATGGAAACAATTGCTCAAAATTGTTCAGTTGTACTCAGGCCCTTAGTAATAACAATACAGAATATTTCTATCACATGTAAATTGATTATTTAGTATCATGGAAGGCATTTAAGGCCTGCAACTGCTGTAACTCAATTAAGGCGAGACACTACAGGTGAATAGGGTAACATTTTTAACTAATAGATGTCACCATGAAACTTTACCAGTTGATTATTCACATGAATAGGAGAAAAGAATGTATTGCAAGCTTTCTAGAATTTTATATTTCAGTAAGAAAATGGGGCAATACATAATTAAATGCTCAAATTTGCATATTTCATGCAAAGAATCTGACCTAATCCATCGATTTCTACTGAAAGTCAACAAGTTACAGACAAAATATGCTTTTATGTTCTAGTGAGATTAATGTATCACAACATAAAATCCAAAATACATGAAAACTGTTTGCCAAACAGAACAATAACATGGTCTTCAACTTAGCCAGTCACAGGTGTATTACAAACTGCCCTTGGAACTACAGTACCACAACACAACCATTACATATCCATAGTTGTTCCCCCAACTTTATATAGGCCCTACAGTCTATATGTGGAAGCCAACTTTATATAGGCTCCACAGTCTATATGTGGAAGCCTGTCTTATGTTAGGCCCTTTTCCATCATCTGTTGGTGTCATTTGGTTTTTTTGTTTGTTTGTTTGTTTTTGCAATCCTAAGACTAATAAACATCATCAATAGACATGCAGTGGAGGTGGCCTGCCCGCATAGCCTTGGATCATCATCTGATCCTATTGCACTGGTTACTGAGAACTAAATGCTCCCCTGTAAACATTTTGCAAAGCTTTACATTTATTAGCCACTATGAGTCACCTTCCCATTTGCCTCATAAATAACACTCATAATATAGTTTCCAAGGTTTAGATTAGATTTCATTATAGGCTACTTATTCATCCAGTAAATTCAAGAAGTGCTATGCCCATGCGCCTGTGAGCAAGATTTGATGAGCCTTCAAGCTATTTCAACTACAAGGTATGGGTTGTGAACAACCTAATCTTTAAAAGCATCCATATGAATTTGTACCAGGATCAGCTGTCTAATTCTGTGGACGAAATAGTGACACAACTGCACCTCTGAATGCAATGCAATCCATGGCTAATGCCCGTTATGATCCTGCATGTTTGTGAATTCCCCATAGCAAACACTCTCTTAGCATTATTCTGGTTAATTAAAATCTAAATTAAAGTTAAAGACGAATATAACCAGTCCCTTACCTCTCCGTTCATTTTGAGAGACGCATAGATCTAAATTAGTCTACCCCAATCCTCACTTGCATGCGTCTGTCTCACTCTCTTGGAGACGCATGGATTTGTACTCGTCATGGTCACACACACAACCAAATCCATTCACAAACACATTCTTATTTGTATCAGTGCTAAACTGCAGTCGGGAAAAACATTGATTATTTCGTTTAATCGTGCAACATAAACAGATTAGACTAGGTGGTCAGCATGACAGACTGCGCTGACTCACTGCTTGAACTCGCATGTTTTTTGACAGTTCATGTAACGCCTCTCTTTACAAATGAACTCACATCATCATCCATCTATTGTTTGTTTTATTTAGATTTTCTTACCAGTGTAAATAATAGCATAGAGGTTCTTCTTCTTACTTTGGCGGATTACAATCATATATGTGTATACCGCCACCTACTGTACAGGAGTGTGTGAAGGGACTGGACAGACTAGATTCTTAAAAATAACTAATAATAATGGAAAGAGAAACAAAACAAAAAAAATATATAAAAAATAAAAATAAATTTTATACATTAACTTTGTGCTCTTAAGATATGTTATGAATGCCCTGATTCTCTTACTCTCCATGCCCTCTTCCTTCAGAATGTTATGAATGTCTGTTTCCATTTCTACCCATTCCTGTCTTTGGTTATTGTATTTTCTGTAATAAAATAAAACATGTTCCACATCTTCCTTAACTTTACATTCTGTGCACAGACCATCACTTTTGCCTAATATTTGTAGTGTAGCATTAAGACCTGTGTGCCCTAATCTTAGTCTTGTATATGCCACTTCCTCTTTTCTGTTAAGACCCATATTTGTAATTCTCTTCCCCCACACATGATTTTGTTGATTAAAGTATTGTCAACCATATGCTTCATTCTCCCATTGTTTTTGCCATCTATTCATGGTTTCAATTTTAATAAGAGACTTTGCTTCCCCCTTACCCAATGGAATATGTATATCAATCTGTCTGTTATCTAGTGCTTTTTTAGCTGTTTTATCTGCCACTTCATTGCCCTTGATTCCCATATGTGCAGGCACCCAACAAAACTGAACAGAGATTCCCAAGTTTCTTAAATTGGTTAATAGGTGTTTCATTTCAATAACTAAATCTTCCCTTATGGATTTTCCTGATATGAAACTCTGTAAAACAGATAATGAATCAGAGCATATGACTGACCTTATGGGTTTGACTTCCTCAATCCATCTCAATGCAGCGATTATTCCGGTGATTTCAACTGAATAAATTGATAAGCAGTTAGTCAGTCTGTATCCATATGTTCGATTAAATGACCATTTCTGTTTTTGGATCCATCTGTGTATATCTGTAAGTGTCCATAGAATGATAAATTCACAAAGTTTTTGCAGAAGATTGCAAAACTTTGCTGATTTGTATGGTGCTTCTTTTCTTCTAGCAGATCTATATTAACATCAGGATTAGGGAGGATCCATGGGGGAACGCTACTCATGGCTAGTGCAGGACTGTGCTTAAGTTCATTTAAACTATATTGGGTAGCAATGTTGTTAATCTTCCACCCAAACCCATTAGATATTTTACTATACTCCCAACAATCTTTGATCACTGATGCAGCTGGATTGTTAACATTACTTTTCAGTCTGATCCAATATGTAAGGGAAAGTTTATTAATTCTTAGGTCAAGTGGGGAATCCTCTGACTCCACCAATATGGCATTTTTGGGGGTAGTTTTTATAGCCCCTAAAGCTAACCTTAAGGCCTTGAGTTGTATTCTTTCCAGTTTTAAAAGTGATGTTTTACAAGCTGAGCTATAGGCTACACAACCATAGTCAATAGTCGATCTTATTAAAGCTTTGTAAATATTCAGCAAAGAATGTCTGTCTGCTCCCCATTGAAGGCCACAAATCAACCTCATTAAGTTTAGAACCTTTTTGCATTTAGTTTCTATATGCTCAATGTGAGATTTCCAAGTAAGTTTAGCATCCAACCAAACTCCTAGATATTTAAATGTCTCTCCTCTTTCAATTGGGATATTGTAGAGTAAAACTTTATGAGACTCTGGAACCTTCTTTCTTGTGAAGTACATGACTTTTTTGAACAGAAAACTTAAAACCCCAGTCCAATCCCCATTGCTCTATAATTTGAATGTCCCGCTGAACTTTGTCCGTGATATGTGAAATATTACGACCTCTTCTCCAAATAACAGCATCATC
>JAGFZM010003067.1:3873-14359 GCA_017657215.1 Limnothrissa miodon
CACACACACACACACACACACACACACACACACACACACACACACATACACACAACCACAGGCAAAAATCGTTTGAGCACAGAGGATGCACTACTCAAGACTGGCCACAGAGGGGCAGTGTTTGTCAAGGACTGTGGAAAGATAGAGGGGGCACTGGAGGCTTTTAAAAAGTGAAAGGGCTTGCAAACTATTATTAGTTCATTTACTACTAAGTGCCATCTTTGATTTGGATCTAACGCATCTCAACCACAGTTCTGTCAGTAGCACTTTTATCAAAAAAAATGAGAGCATGAGCATGTTTGGCACTCCCCCCTGTACTTCCATAGAAGCCCTGATAGGGAGGCTGCACTGGATATGTTACAAAGATACATCAAAGATGCATCTGCCATAACAATTAGCTGCCTCTAAAATCAATGGAACTGGCTCCACCAGACACAACAGCACACCCTAAGACTAAGGAAATAGACCCACCTTCTAAATGCCATTTGACGTGACTTGACTTAACACATCAGTAATGTGTCCTCTCTAACCCTGTGTTAGTCCGAGAGAACTACAGCACAAACCACAGGAGTATGTGGTACAACACCATAACATAACATGGATAAGTACCAGTATAAGATGGGAAAGGGGATGGTGGTTAGTTGCAATATGACTAGTGGGGGAGGCAACATGGACAGGCATAGTTATGTAGCTTTAAATAAAGTACTCTGTGCAGTATTAGCTTCGTAAGCGTAGCAGGAACTCAGCAGAGCAATTGGCTAATTGCAATCAGCTGACTGAGGCCTCAGCTTGACAGCATGCCCTGCCAGAACTAACACTGGCAGTCCAATAAAGGCAATATTACACAGTTATTTGGCATACTTATTAAAATGGATGCCTTGACGCTCTATCTAGCAGTGAGCTTCTAGGGCCTTGGAGGAAAAATATGTTTCGTATTTCAGCCTGCTATTGTGTATTTCGATCGGGGCCTCTGCTCACAGCATGTGGGACTCTGTTTAGTTATTAGGGCGTGAACAACAGCCCAGGCATCTGATTACTAAAACAGTTAGCATTGTGGCTAACTAGCAACTTAGAAGGTTGGCAATAGGCAATTGTATTGCACAAAACAAGGTTGCTAAGTTACTTTAAGGAAACAGACCCCAGTACATGGACGGGCAGTGGGAGAAACAGCACTGGTCCACACAGAAAATGATTTCGGACCCACTCAATGGGAATCACTGTTTCACTGAACACATATCCGACAGACCAAGTCAATTTCAATCAATCCAGCAAAATCAATATGGAGTTTTTTTTTTTTGTTTCTACTAAACCAAAGATCAAGTACACATCCGGTACTCCGAGGAGATCTGGTTGCAGAGTTAGCCTAGGTGTGTGTGTATGTGTGTGTGTGGGTGAGTGTGGGTAGGGGGGAGAAGTCAATAACAGTGTGTTGCTCCCTGGGCAAAAACTCAACACCTTTTCTGCCATGATGGAAAACACCCGGGAGCAATGTTCTCATTTATTTTTTAGGTTTTCATGTGGCAATCTTACAGAAGGACCACACCGATTTGCTATGCTATGAATACACTCTGAATGTGTTAAGTCAAATTCACGTCTCCTGAAACAAGCAAAGGAACTGGCTACACTAAAAAACCTCTAGAAGTCAAATGTATCAGCTGTGCAAAAATTAAACTTAGAGAAATAGTATATTTTGATGTGGCTTGATTAGATGCCTCCATAACACAAACGGTGTAGCCATACCGGACTTCAGGCTTAAAATCAAACAGCTGGTTTGATCCCCAACCAGTCAGAGACCATATTTTCTTCTATAGGATCAAAAGAGTATAATTATATATATATCCTGTGCTTAAATGAAGTGTGGACCTTTCCATTAGACACTCTCTGTAGTACGTGGGTGAATATTTTTGACCTCCTGCAGATGGTCTCCAAGCAAGAGGTGCAAAGTGGTACTAATGATGGGTCAGCTGTGCAGGGAATGGCTGCGGCTCCATCGAGAAAGCACTCTGACGGAAAAAAAAAAAATACACAGCGGCCCAACTTTTAACGATCCGGTAGTTCCCACGGCAACAAGAAGATGAAGTGTGTGTGTGTGTGTGTGTGTGTGTGAGTGGTTGGGGCATAAAAGGGAACATTTGTCTTTTTAGTGGCCATTTCCTTATTTCAGTTTGGTGGAGAGGAGGCAGCTGGAGAAAAGAGAGGATTGAGTCGGGACAGGCAACATGCAAGGTATGCTAGGAGACTGTGTGTGTGTGTGTGTGTGTGTATGTGTGTGTGTGTGTTGCATGTGTCATTTTGACCTCTTTAACATCAGTAATGCAGGCCTCATGTGTGCCTCTCAAACACACTTGTACAGGAGTGGGAAGGAGGGATACACAGAGGAGAAAGACAGAGAGAGAGAAGGAAAGACAAGAAGGAAGTGAATGGAGTGATGGATTGAAGTATAGAGGGAATGAAGAAACAGAAAGAGAGAGAAAAGGAAAGAGATAGGAGAGTTTATGTGTGCGAATGTGTGTGTGTGTGTGTGTTACATGTGTGTGTAACAGTGCTGCAGCACATGTTCATGGGCCACGTCCACAGGGGGGAGTCATGTGAGGATGACTGAGGAGATGGACCAAGGCAGATGACAAGCAAACAGAGAGATTCCGAGCTCATACTGTATACGATCCCCCATCCTCACCACAAGCACTGAATCTGTACCCTGAATGTTGGAATAGTGTCAGAGGCAATTACCCTCTGTGTCTTTGGGAGCTGCTTCTCTTTTCCCTCCCCCCTCTCTCTCTCCATCCCTTTCTGCTTTTTTTTTATCTCCCTCTCTCTATCTCTTCGTCTCCTTCTGTTCCAATCCCACTCTCTCCTTCTCTCAGTGTTCCACACTGGAGAATATCAAAGCATGCCGAGTCCTTAAAGAAGAACCCGAGGGATGAAGCAAGGCCTCTGTGACGGTCAGGAAGGGAAGGCGGAGTGGGGGAGGGAGGTGGATGTGGGAGGGAGATGGAGGCAGGGAGTGGGCGTTTGGTTGGCCAACAGCAAGTATCTGCAGGCTGGCTGTAATTGAGTAGATTTTAGTGCCTTGAGGGAAAGAACTAAGCTGCATGGGTAAGAAAGGGGAGGAGTGTGTGTTTGTGTGTGTGTGTGTGTGTGTGTACATGCGTGTCTGTGTCAGTATATGTGTCTGTGCGTGTGTGTGCGTGTGTACATGTGTGTGTCTGTGTCAGTATGTGTCTGTGTCTCTGTGTGTGTCTACATGTATGTGTGTCCTTCTGTGTGTGTGTGTCTCTCTCTCTGTCTGCATATATGTGTGTGTATGTGACACCAGGTGTATGTGTGTGTGCGCGGGTTTGTTGGAGCACAGGGCCCAAGCAAAAGCTGGTAGGAATTAGACATGAGTAAATACCACTGGCCTCAGTTTGGTCTGTAACTTTTATGAGGTGATGAAAAACTGCATCTCCCTCCTCTCATTTGCTTCATGCTCACACACTGGTGAGCACACACTCACACACAAACACACACACACACACACACAGAGATAGACACATGCACATTCCTAAACACACATACAGATGAGTACAAATTATCACTCACAGACACTAACACACACTCACTCATACACACACACAACAAACACACAAAAATCTTCAAGGACAGCTGGATCAGTTTTGAGAGGAACCAGAATCAGAGCATTAATTCATCTTAGTAAAAAAAATGTCTCCCAGGCAACACACACACACACACACACAAACAAGTAGTTCTTCACATATCCATCAATGGAGACGCCAGTGTTTTGTAGCCAAAATCCCCAGAACCTTACAAGTCCCCATCAAACATGAACTGGTGCGGTACAGTATGTGTGTGTGTGTGTGTGTGTCTGTGTGTGTAGTGCCGTGGGGTTACTGAACAGCCTTCCAGCCAAGACATTTAGGGTTGCCGGCTCGCTCCCCTCCCCTCGGCTCTCTGTGGTTATGACATTTGCGTCCAAATCTGGTGCCTTTAAACCAACAGACAGCGGCTTTTGGTTGCTGGAGATCTCTGTTGCTCCGGGCTCACACACCACCATTATGTTCATTCATCTCTCAATTACTGCTGTCACACAGATGGTCGTTTCCATAACCTATTCTAATCCTGCAAGATTAGCTGTGGGATTGTCAGACAATGGAGTACACGACCAAATAGCCGACATTTTGTAAACACTATTAAAAAGCCGTTTTTTACTTTTTGAAGGCCAGACATTAGTTGACATGGGTGAAAGGACTCCTTAGGACAAAAGTTTGTTTCTCAACGCTAATGCAATAGTTGTTTACTGGAAGGTAGCCTTGTGGAATGTATCACAGTATATCTCAAGAGAATTTGACTCTGTGGGATAATTGCTGATGACTGAGTTTTGAATTTCAAACACAATGTTCTAAGACGCTAGAGTGGCCAACGTCAAAGACAGAGGCACTGATACAAACCTGTTAGTGAGGAAAGCTTGTGTGGATGGTTGTGGTGCATTTTAATGTCATGCAAAAATTTCAACAAGTTTGTCCCAGATGACTGGTCCTGTGGGATACGATGGATTGTGTTGAATCAGACTGAGAATGGGATCTTAAACAAAATGAAAGAAAATGCATGAAAGGATCCTTTTGCTCTCTTGTTGAATTTAGCACTACATGTTGACATTATGGAAAGTAGAACATCTAATCTTCTGTTCCTGCCTGAAGTCCTGTAGAAATTAGTTTCTGTTTTCATGGTTCTGACATGTCAAATCTCAGAAGGTTATGACATTACAGACAATCAAAAGATGCAAATTCATAGTCATATTGTATACACAAGACGTTTGAACAAATGCATCTAATTATTTGGCTTTGAAACATCCACTCTGAAAAGGCTAATTCAAAAAGAAGCACACAAGCACACAAAATGGATTCTTGGTTTCTTAAGGCTGTTTGTTCAGCCATTTTACTACCGTTATCTTTTTTCCCCATCTACAATGTTATCACAGCTTTTGAGTTTATAACTTTTCTCTTTTGATTTTCTTTCTTTCTTTTTTTTTAATCTGCTCTTTAACTTTATTATAAACGAGGCAGCATTTTCCAAGACCAATCAAACAAACGCACAACCTCAAACAAGCACTCATACTCACCCACATGGGGCTGCACAATGTTATATATACATCAAACAGAAAACTCCATATGTATATAGATGTATGATTACATCATATGAATCATATCAAAGACATGGTCACTGAGTCATAAAAATTATCAAATGACGAATATCTACTGTATGAAAAAAATAAATATTCAAATAATTTATTTGATTCAAGAGAAAAGGATGATTGCTAAATCTTTGCACCATTCACAGAAGCGAACTTACACACGACTGGTACTGTTTTTTTCATGTCACTGTAACACTGAGGTTGAGAAGCCAACGGTAGCGCTCTCTAACAGAACTGAGGAGAAGAGTAGATTCTTCTCTGGGTTTTACATTATACACTACTGTATATAGTCATTTTGTTTGGTAATGGACACAGTCAATGCCATCATCAGCACCACTAGAGTTACTAGCTTTCCTGTCATCATAATTTTCACAGTCACCATTATCACCTTCCTCCTCATCACCATCATTAACAACCAAGCAACAACCAGCATTTAGACATCTATGGAGTTCATTAAGCTGGACCTGATATGGTCCCACTTAGGTTGTCCTTGTCTCTTACAGAAGAGGTTGTGACCTTACAGGTCGACCCCTGACCTTTTTGAGCCCCTTTGTCGTCACCTTCCTCCTGTTGTAGGAGAGGGCTGGCCGCCGTGCAGGAGGGCATGGCCAATCCCCTGCATGCACACAGGTCTGACACAGGAGCACATAGGGGTCCAGCCCCACAGAACCGCATGTCTCAGCGTGCTCTTGTCCTTCCCAGAGCTCAATTAATTTCCCTGCGCGCTCCTTTGAGAGCCTGTGTTTGAAAGGGAGGCTCATCACTGCTCCCCGGTGGCTTGGAGGTGTCAGTGTCAGCGTGCGCTCACACTGTGGTCTCGTACTCGGTCACCTCCTTGGGGTTGGTGAGGCTGCGGTACTGGATGCGCGGCGTGACCGGCGAGGTGTTCTCCAGCACCAAGATGGTCTTGCGCAGCCGCCGGTCAATGAAGTGGGCGTCCCAGGCCGGGTAGCTCTTCCGGGGCAGGTCGATTCGGATCACCGGCCCCTCCAGCCGTGGGGTCCGGGGGGACGGAGCGGAAGGCGGCGCGCTGGGGGGCCGTACCTGGAACACAGGCAGGCAGCTGTCCCTGTCCCCCGCCACCCCCAGCTCCATCCCTCCGTCCCCTCCACGCTCCCCCCTCGTAGTCCTCTGGAGGGTCCTCGGCGGGCTGGTCACCACATCCTGCTGGGGGATGGGGGTGCCCCCGGGGCCGAGCTCCCCCCCACCCAGCCCCATCACCCCCATCCCTTCCTCCACGCAGCTCCACTGCGGACCCAGCATGGGCCCATCGGGGTGCAGCAGGCAGTAGTAGACCAGCATGAAGAAGGTGCCAAGGGCGTAGCTGCAAAGCACCACGCACACGATCAGGAGGGCATAGAAGTCAGACGAGTGCGGCCCACGGTGGAGGTACCAGGCGACGGTGAGCGCCGTGTTCTCGATCAGCGTCACGCAGTAGTACACGCCGAGGCGGAAGCGGGCGCGGCCCTCCTTCACGTTGAACCAGCAGAAGATGTAGATGATGCCCACCACCATGTTGTAGATGATCTCCTCCCACTTGGACATGCAGAAGTCGGTCTCGCCCTGGATAATCCAGAAGGTCATGGCGCACCAGTGGGCCACGATGAACATACCGAAGTATAGCTGGAAGACGGAGGCGAACAGGGCGAAAGCGATGGTGCGCGCGCCGATGGTAAAGAGGTGCCAGAGCATCTGCACGATCACCGCCTTGTAGGACATGGGCAGCTTGTCGTCGCGCGAGTCACGCAGAACCTTCTGGTAGGAGGCGATCATCCAAGCCAGAGAGACAAGAGAAGCAGAGGCAGAGAGGCCTTTAGACAGAGACAGAGAGAGATAGACAGAGAGAAAGGGAGAGAGAGCAGGGGGATGAGAGAAAGAGAGAGAAAACGGGAAAAAGAAGAGATGAGAGTGAGTATAATTTTGTAAAGCAATAGTTGAGAGAGAAAGCAAAATCTAGGTTTAGGTTAGGCACACACAGGAAACATAAGAGCATTTAAAGTCTTGGTCTGTCTTCAGCAAAGAGAGGCAGAGGCAAAGAGAGAAGCTGAGAGGAGAAGACATGTGGGGAGGGAGAGATATCAAGAACAGATAATGAAGAGCCAAGGTTAGCTAAATTAAACAAAAGAGGTGAGAAAAGATGGAGCACAGCGAATGAGTGAGAAGATTAAATAAAATCTGCTGGAAGAAAAAAACTCTACAATGTTTCTTTATCCCTTCCCACATTCCTCTGTTTCTCTCTCTCTCTCTCTCTCTCTCTCTCTCCCTCCTTTCACTCACTCCCTCAAGTGAGCACGCTCACCCAGTGAGTCTATTTCAAGCCTCCCTTCATAAGCAGAGATGATATCGGGACCGAGGCACCAGCAGTGAGAACACAGTCCCTCACTGTTTATCTTGAGGAAATAAGACAGTCCTGATTACTGCTGTGCTTTCATCCTCATTAAAACTAATGACTGTGGCCGCTCCAGTTGTTCCATAAAAAGCCTCGAAAGTAGCAAGCTTAAATACGAAACTAATCAAAATCATAAAAAAAAAAATGAAAAAAAAAATGACGTGGGTCGAAATAAATCACACATTTTTCTAGGTTTTGCTGTTCAATTCTTAATTAGATCTGATATGATTAATTACTAATTGGACATGCGATTGAATTATTAACATTTGAGAAATGAATAATTCATGGCGCAAATGATGTCTCTTGCCCCACGTG
This sequence comes from Limnothrissa miodon, assembly GCA_017657215.1. Taxonomy (NCBI): domain Eukaryota; kingdom Metazoa; phylum Chordata; class Actinopteri; order Clupeiformes; family Clupeidae; genus Limnothrissa; species Limnothrissa miodon. The sequence goes on from JAGFZM010003067.1 coordinate 11,769, forward strand.
GCTGTCTCGATATGAGCTCACAAATTTTTCCTCCCTTCTAGCAAGGCTGAAAGAGAATTACAAAAACAGTCAGCGTTTCTCTAGCCATGCTAGGAGAGACAAAGGCAGGAAGTGATGTTTCTTTGTGAAAATTACCACCATTCTTCTCGCCTTGTGTAGGCAAACAAAACAAAACAAAACAAAAAAGCAAACAAACCTGAGCTGAACCAAACACACAAACCAAACCAAATGAAACAGAGCATCAGAATGAATGAAAGGTCTGAGATATGAGACTGATGCAGAGATGCAGTGCCGGGCCTTGGAACAAACAAACGACAATTTGTCATGCTGTTGCTCCTGTTTGTGGCCCTCATATTCCTCTCAACACCCACTGAGACAACATCCCAGCGGGCCCCTTCCTCGGCTGCCTAGAAGGCCTCCTTTAGTGTGTGCAAGGAGTGTGTGTGTGTGTGTGTGTGTATGAGAGAGAGAGGGAGAGAGACAGAGGGAGTGAGTGTGTGAAAATGTTTCTCCTCTCAATAGTATGGAAATGTAGTCAGTGTTTACATTGCCAAGCTGACACCATTGAGAAGACTGGCTGCCTACATGTTACACATTTTGTTTCTTTGAGCTTGAGTTGTGTGTGTGCGTTTGTTTGTGTGTGTATGTGTGTGTGTGTGTGTTTGTGTGTATTTGTGTGTGTGCGGGTGTGTGTATGCTTTTGTGTGTGTGTGTGTGTGTGTGTGTGTTTGTGTGTGTGTGTCAATGTGTAAGTGTGTGTGTGTGTGTGTGTGTGTGTGTGAAACAGAGATATGGGGTGCCTATCTGCAGACGGTTGATATTATCAGGGGATCAGCTCTTTAATGCGTTTCAAACATAGTTTGTTTACTCAGCAGGGCCTTGAGGAGACTGCCTTTGTTCTGGCCCAGAAATCCCAAGCAGGCCCGTGCTCCCCGCGGCTCAAGCGGACTCCTCGGGACGTGACCCAGAGAACCCGAGGCCTGGAACTTCTCCCACTTCTGAAAGCGGTTTGGAGAGGCTCACGCTGGGTCTGTAGTTATTGGAAGAAGCCTGTGAGGCTGGAGGGACATTTGATGAGAGGAGATCAGATCTCGAGCTTTGTGGAGGTCAGCGCTCAGACGGATAGATCCCCTTTTTTTGGGATAAGCTTTTATTAAGTCAAATAAGGCCAAATATAGTGAAAATACACAAAAAGGGTGTCTCTAAAGAAAACACGTGGTATTAGGTGGAAAAGGATGTGGTGCTACAGTGCTGTGGTGATAGGTGGTGAAAGAAAAGTAACATCATATCTGATACAAATTATTTTTGAATTTAAAAACACAAGAGATCAATGTCATGACATAATTATATTCTAAACATCATCATTAGAACCATTTAAACTGACATTAACTGCTCTGACTCCACCCTCCCTCCCTCTCTCTCTCTCTCTCTCTCTCTCTCTCTCTCTTTCTCTTGCTCTCTCCATTGTTCTCCCTCTCTCCCAGTTTCTGCGTGTGCCGCGTCCCTGGGTTTGGGCGTGCTCCAGATTAGGAGAGATCTTCATTAGCGGAGGCCGCTGGCCACTGTTTCTGCCAGCGTGTCTCCCAGCACCACTTTTGCTCCGCTCCGATCTCCACCCTGACGGACGGAGGATAAAGTGGAGGGGACAGCAGGGAGGAGGAGAAACGGATGTAGAAGAGGAAGAATATAATGAAGAGACAGTGAGAAAGAAAGAGAGAGAGTGAGAGAGAGAGAGTGAGAGTAAGAGAGAGTGAGAGAGGAGGTGGGGGAGTAGGGGAGAGGGAGGGAGAGAGAGAGAAAACAGCCACAAAGCTCGGAGCTAATCTTAATTAAATCAAACATCACATGCCGAGCGCAACACACTGAGCGACGCCACAAAGAGCGGCAGATTAGAGGCCAATTTGAGGAGAAAAAAGGCAGAGGGATAAAAAGGAGGCTGATTGGGAGAGCCGATGGAATGGGGAGGGAAGGGAAGCGGAGGCTCATCAACCTGCAAAGGAGACAGGGAGGGAACACACAAGCAGGAAGAGATGGGGGGTGTGCATGGGTTTTGTGTGTGTGTGTGTGCAAACGCATGTGTGCACGTGTGTGTGTCCATGTGTGTGCAGATATGAATGTGTGATGTGTGCGTGTATGTCCATATGTGAGAGTGTGCACATGCATGTATACCTGTATGTGTGTGTGTGTGTCTGTACGTCCATATGTGTGTATGTGTGTGTGTGTGTGTGTGTGTGCACATGCATGTATGTCTTTGTGAGTGCATGTCCATTTGTGTGTACAGTTATGAATGTGTGATGTGTGTGTATGTCCATATGTATGTGTGTGCACTCGTGTGTGTGTGTGTGTGTGTGTGTGTGTGTGTGTGTGCTTATGAATGTTTGATGTGTGTGTATTGCCAAGTGTGTCTGTGTGTGTGTGTGTATTTGTCCATGTGTGCATGTTTGTGTGTGTGTGGTTATGAATGTGGTGATGAGCATGGGTTTGTGGTAAATATGTGTGTGAGTGCATATGTATGTTCCAGAGAGTGTGAGTGCATGTAGTGATTGTGTGTGTGTGTGTGTGTGTGTGTGTGTGTGTGTGTGTGTGTGTGT
>JAGFZM010003067.1:25431-40431 GCA_017657215.1 Limnothrissa miodon
CGCTCATATGCACATTCACACGACCACACCCGCTCATATGCACACGCACACACACACACAGGCTCACATGCTCCAGCTCTGCAGGGAAGCGGCACGTAGCTCATCATTTTGGAGCACCTGTTCAGGAAAACACATCGGAGGTGTGCCAGGAGCTAGGAGAAACACGTGGCACAAGGAGGTGTGTGTCACAAAGAACTGGAAAAGAGAGGAGAAGAGAGAGAGAGAGAGAGAGAGAGAGAGGAAGAATGAAGAGACACACAGGTCAGAGAAGGGGTGGGTGAGAGAAAGAGGGATAGAGAGAAGCACAGGAGAACAAGTGATGGAGCAAGAGAGGGATAAAGTCAGAGGGAAAGGGGAAGAGCCGAGGCTGTGCTGTACCCAAGATGAGTCATAAAACATGGTTGTTCTGAACAACACAGCAGTTTTCTTTTTCTATCTCTATCTCTCTCCCTCCCTCTCTCCTATCTCCTCCTCTCTGCTCTCCTTTGTTCTCCTGTCTTCTTCTGGATGCTTACCACTTCTTCATAACTCTTCTTCCTTGTCACAGTTTCTGCCTTTATTCACAGTTGTTTTCCTCTACTGTTCTACTGTGCTCTCTCCATCTATCTCCATCCCTCTTTCTTTCTCATTCTCTCTTGCTCTGTTCTACTGTTCTTTCTATCTCCACTCCTTTTCCTCTCTCTCTGTCACTCTCCCTAGTCTCTTTCCCTTCATCTCTCTCTCTCTCTCTCTCTCTCTCTCTCTCCATGCCTCTCTCCTCCCCCTGTCTGTTTCCTGCTCTGCTGGTGGTGGTGGCAGAGGAGACAGCCAGCTGACAGAGTGGGAGAGAAGTGGGACACCACACTAAAGGGTTTTTATAAATAGCCAACATGCTGTTCTCCTCAGGCCTGATCAAAAAGGAGTCTGGGAAAGCAAGTACCAACCCACACGCCCCACCACCCCCCAATTGGCTCCCATCTCCCCACGTCGCTCCACCTAAGCCCCACTCAACCTCATCTCTCCTCCCCCTCTCCAGTAGTTTTGAACTAATAAACACTGGGTCCTACAAACTCTCAGTTCAAAAGATGCTCAGTTATACATCTTAATCACAGTGCAAAGAGGAGGAGTGGGAGGGGGAAGAGGAGGAGGAGGAAGAGGAGACTGGGTAATAGCAGCCACTGTGTCTTGTGTCTGTTGTGCCAATGAGTCTAGGAAGACATCAAGAAAGAGAGGGATGGGCCTGCTGTGCTTTAATGTTAATGAAGGGAAAACAGAGAGAAGGAGAGAGAGGGGGAAAATTAACAACAAAAATGTGCAACCGCAACTTTATGTGTTGGTTCTTGGAATTACCACTTAAACATGGCAGAAGTGTGTTCTGTGGCAGAAGTGATAAAAGAAAGGGACCTCAAGCTTGTCTACATGAGCGTTGTGCAGATCAACTTCGGTTTTACCGCTAATGTGTGCCAACATATTGTCCTCAGGTGGCCAAGATGATTCTTTGAAGATTCATGATTCTGATTTGTGTTGCTATATTCTGGCGAATGATGTTCCCATCAACAATGGCACATAAATGCACATCATTGTTGTAGCACTTTGTAAATGAACTAAGTCCAGCCTGGTGGGTTTTAAAATGTTGTAAATAAGTATAGTGTATGTTCATGCATCACACACTGGATGCTCTACTGCAGTACTCTAATCTTCACCTTGGAAAGGTACAAAATGGGAATCAATGTCTTCAGTTTACAGATCCCATTGGTGTATGTTTCCTTCCTTGTGGGCAGACGCCAGTGATGCTTAGAAACGAGCTGCGATCATCTGAGGCTTTTGACCTCAACCCAACTCATAAGAATAGCTGAAAACCCAATTATACCTAACCTTCTGCATGACTGGCAATGGTGCGAATATCACAGAAAAGTTAGTGTGAGATAAGGCATAAGGCGTGTGAGTGAGCTTGCAAGGTGAGGCTCTTGTGTGTATCTTAAGCTTAATAAATAATAAATTGAGAGGGTAACCCCCCCCCCCCCCCCCACACACACACACACACACACGCCCCAAATTATGAGAGGAACAAGGAATGTCTGTGTATGTGAGAGAGGGGTCTGGGCACTTTCTTTTTGCCCTGTTGCTTCATATTTTTCCTGAATTAAAATCAAAGCTCTTTCGGGCTCTGACTTTTCAAACAATTTTTAAATATATAAATATACCTTCACACTGCACACATATCAAACCCCAAATCACCTCTGTGTTGTGCAATTCCTGAGAATCTGCCACAAAACCTCCAGACCAAAGCCCACTAAAAGACTTCATTTACATGGTAAGGCTGTCAGTGGAGAGGGGAAAATGTATTTCTACTGACAGGTAGACCATGAAACAGGTCTACAAGATCAAAAGCCCCCATGCCCCTCTCGAAGGGAAAGAGAAGACCAAAGGCCTTCGCTTCGGGGGAGTACAGTGAGTTTCTAGGTGCATGTGAATGACTGCGTGATGTAGGAGCTTCACATACCAAAGACTCAAAGGAAAGCTGGCTGTGGAGCTGGCTCATTGCTCCAAATAGCCACTGGAAAAGAGAGAAAAGGGTGTGTGTATGTGTGTGTGTGGGGGCGGGGGATTTGTTCTGTTATACAGCGTGCTACAGTAAGTCACCCATGCCACACAAATCGAGGACCTGGGTACAAGTCCGACCCGAGGACATTTTCCGATTTATCTCACTCTCCCACTCATTTCCTGTCAATCTTTACCGTCCTGTGTAAGTACATGTCCCAGAATATTCTTCCACAGAATTAACGTCTTCTTTTGAGTATGTTTCATATACTTCATATCCTTAAAAAAAGGAATTAAAAAGGAAAAGGGAAGAGAGATGTAAATGAATGGGGGGATCCTGGTGGTTAATAAGCTGCTGGAGTCCTGCTGGAGACATGGCACGGCATCTGATATTTTTTTTTTTATGGGAGACGTACTTGTGTGATCCATCCTTAGAGGGAGTGTAGCTTATTTGATCTGAGGGATGCGTCTCATGAGCTCAGACACAAACACACACAGCATTATTCAGTTGATGCCAACCAATCAGGTGTAACTGTCTGTGATCTAACTGGTGATGAATAACATCTCGGGTGGGGGAGGCTGCAAGACTAACTCCTTGTGTCATTATTTAGGGAATGACGGGACCACTGTAAAGTCTAACTTTACCAGGAGACTGACATTAGGGAACATCTCACCTCAATACCTCACAGGTACTGATAGCTTCAGAGAGTAACAAGTTCAACATTGGTCATAAAAACAAATCATGTTTCTCTTCAAGTAAATGCCTGTGGTCTTGGTAGTAAGGATACAAGTAATGTTCTGTTGTCACATGCATTTACTGTGGGCAGAAAAATGCAGTGAAATAGTGTCTGACAGCCTATTCAACAAATAACCTCTGTTGAAAACATTTTAGCCTCTGATGCTAGTATTTCTTTTCCATGTGCACACATTCAGGAAAGACAAATGTCCACATTTAGCTTTTTTTGTTGGAGACACTGACGAGTCTAAGATGATCATTGTTCCCTAAACACCAGACAAATCATAGCGGTATATTTTTTTTGACTCAATGACTGCTATTGAGAATTTTAATTCATTACACCTACACCACCACATTACCAAAATAGGCTAACCACAGTACACTTTATAGGTGCTTCCAGTATCCCCAGCCCCATCCTCCATGATGCTGCTGGTAGAAATTTGATGCTGTAATTACACTGACTGATGTTAACTTCAGACACAAAACATGCACTGGTCTGTACCCAATGAAGATGTCTTTACACCCATCTAAAGCAGAGCTTATTGCAGCATCATTTACTGCTGGAAAAATAAAAGCTCCATCAAACAAGCAACCAGCAAAACTAGTGGTACTGATGGTAATTTTAGTTGAAGGCATCTATATACTGTAAGGTTGACATGAGCCTGTTATAAACATGACATACACATCATAAAATGCAGATTTTGCAATAACATAAAAATGAGCATAAAAAATGTTAATGTTCATCATGTGTGACATGTCATGTTCATAACACACTTGTGTGACTCTTATGAAAACCCCTTCAAATAAAGTGTTACCAAACGAATTACCTCATCCAAATGTTGCAAATTAGCATCAATTAAAACCATCACGCTTGCATTCTGTGAAGAAAGCGCGAAGCAGCTGGAAAAGCTTGATTAGCCATTCAGATGGAGCTGGTGGTATGTGGCTATGTGAGTGTAAGTGTGTGTGTGTGTGTGTGTGTGTGTGTGTGTAAAAGGGGCTGGGGTGGGGTGTGTGCTCAGATGTATGCTCTGTATTGACTGCGCTCTATGCATACACTCATTGCTGTGGCAGAGTGTCTGTGGACCTTACACATCTGCATAGGAAGTTCTGAAAAGAGCTGGTGGTTTCTATCGAGATGCGACCCCCGTTTCTAAACTAATTGGATGCGTTCATGTTTTTTGGCAGCGGCTGTGCAGGGAAAATCCAATGAGAAGTGCGAAAAATTGGTCTTGTTTAAGAATATGAGCCCCCTGATGTGTGATATTTTTCTGCTTGCTCATTTTTTTCTTCTTTTTTGTAGCTTGGTAGTTTAATTGACCAAGCAGAAAGTGAAATTACTTGAGGAATTGTGTGATAGTTATATTACACAATCACTAGGGTTCTCATTAGTAAACCCTGGGTATGAATATAAAATCTCCCCCTTTCCCATGGTGCTTAGAGAGATCTGCCAGAGAGTTTATTTTATAGAAAGTTCTGAATGTTATGTCTCAATGCAACCAGGTCAGTTTATTTTACACCCCCCCCCACCCCCCACACACACACACACTACCTCCAATCGCTCAGAGCGCTGTCCTTGCTGCACCAGTGTGTGACAGAGATGTGGGCAATATTGATTGACACCTGGACAAGGACAGTGGACAACGCCACAGGGCATTGAGCTTCTTCGCCTGTGTGGATCTCTGATTGGTTCTGGGGCTGCCAGCAAGCCAGGCAAGGCCGCTAGGTCTGTCTGCATGTAGCATGTAACTGTGTAAGACGGATGGGAAGGGCATGCTATATATGTATGGATGTTATTTTCCTGACTGTTTAACAACAACAAAAACACACCCACAGACACCCACACCGATACACCCACACATACACGCACACACACACACACACAGACAAACCCACACTGATACACACACACACACACACAAACACACACACACACACAGACGAACATCCCATATTATTCCTCCTTTTCTATGTTATTGACGGCAGTTACAACGGGTGAGTGTGTTAGTGTTTGCAGCGGGCCTCCGTACGCTATTGCTCACACACACGCACACACACGCACACACACATTAAGTTAATCCAGCAGGTAATGCCATGTCAGCATTCTCTTTTTTCTGTCACAAGTAATTCTGGGAATTTATCACCAAACTCCTTCCTTCCTGTCTGACTTGAAGTGAGCTGGAGATGTCTTCTTCATGTTGCCCCTGCACAGCAAGGGCTTTATGGAACTCAGTGGCGTCCGCTCTCATTCACTCTCATTCATCCCCAAAGCGCTTGCCCACAAACGGCTCCTGCACTTATCGGAGAGACTCAAGTTTCTTTTTCTCAGGCAGCAATAGTCAGCTGAAAAGAAGAGGCTGACTAAGCCTCAGGGAAGGCACAGAGCGGAGGAAGATGAAGATGTCTCCCCTCCCGTGTCTCTCGTTGGTTTTGATTCGAGATGAAGTGATGGGAACTAATGGAGCAGCCGTTTGCCATGACAACCGTCAAGTGTGTCGCTTATAGTATGCGTCGCAGGCAGCATGTCAGCAGGCAGCATGTCAGCAGGCCACCAAATGTCTATTTGATAAGGGCACAGAGTGTTTGGAGAGTTGCAACTGAGAAAAAGATGCTTTCCATTAGAGTATCCTGGAAATGGGAAAACTGCTCCTCTAAAAGTCAAAGGCAACTCCTTTCCACTCAGTGGAATCAAGATTCTCATAGAGGTGGCCACCGCTGTTGCTAGGAAGCATCCTTGGTTCTAACAACTCCAAGGAGCACTTTGTTTGATGCCGGTGCTTCTCTGGTGACCTAAAATTATTTCAGTGTAGTTACAGCAGCCAAACTGATCCGGGGCAGTTTAGCTAAATGAGAGCAATTGCCCTGTTTGAATCTGGGGAAAGATTGAGCTACATAAGCCGTGGATTATGTGCTAAAGTCAGGTAAGTGGCTTTCTGAGTGGCCAAAGCTTAACAGAATGCTAAGTCCTCTAAGCCCTTCCAACGCAGTGCTGTGGTCAATGTTGCTTATCTATTGTGTATAAATGTGGGTGGTGTCTATGAATGAGTGAATTGGAGGGTACGTGGGGGAGTGAGTGCATAAATGAGCTTGAGCGTGTGTGTGTGTATGTGCGTGTGTCTGTATGTGTATGTGTGTGTTTGTGTGTGTGTGTGTGTGTTTGTGGAAAAAGAGCATTGAATGATTTGTGTGAAAATATAGTATGGGTTTGAGTTTGTGTGTGTGTGTGTGTGACAAATCCCTCCCACAGACTAAGTCTATAAATCACATTCCCAATAAGCGTGGCTTTGACAGGGCAATCTTTATTTATTAAAAGTAAAAGTGATCAATATTTCAACACTGAACACAGCTTTGGGGCTTTATAATTCACTGTACCTTTCTCTCTTTTTTCTTCATCCTCTCTTTCTATCCCTCTCCACCCCCCTCCTCCATTCTCATCCCCATCCCTCGCTTCCATATTGGGTACTCTCCCCTGTGACAAAGTAATCATCGTCATTCAACTGTAATGAATATATATGTGCAGTTAAGGACACTCTGACATCTCCCCATTACTGACCATTATGGGCCGCAGAGAGAGAGAGAGAGAGAGAGAAAGAGAACCGGCGACACAGTCTCTCCATCATGCCTGCCACCTGCACCTTCGTGTCCTTCTTAGAGATGGTGGGGAGGGGATGAGGAAGAGAGGAAGGAGGGAAGGACTGGAGGGATGTGTGTGTGTGTGTGTGTGGTGGTGTGTACTTTATAAGATGTTTATGCAATATGTATGTGTGTAAGGTTGTGTGTCTGAAATGGGATGTGTGTGTGAGTGTTTGTTCCACATTCGGTGTGAGATATGATGTGAGTGAGTGCGTGTTAGGATGTATGCAACCCGTATGTAACGTCTGTGTGTTTTTGCAGTGTGAAATGGGTGCGTGAGTGTGTTTAGATATTAGATTAGATAGGTGAGTATTTTTTGAGAAAGTGGTGTTGAAATGAGACTGAGGCAGGTTGTTTTGGGGGTTTTGCCCTCCTGTGCCAGTGGCCATTGGTAGGCAAAGTTCTTCCACCACAATGGTTGTCAGACGGAAAAAAAACACAAAAAAAAATACATTAAATCAAAGCGATGCAGACAGACTACGTTGACAAGCAGACCTCGAGGTTGTGATTGGTTCGTTTTACATTGGGAGACGGTGTTTAAACTTTGGATATAATTTTGAAGTCTAATTTTGGATTTAAGACAAAGATCTCCTCATACTTTAACTTAAGTATTTGTTTAAAGATAGCTCACAAGCTAATCTATTGTGAACACTTGTGGCACCCTGTGCTTACAGTTTGTGCAAATGTAGATTTCCTTCGTATCTTGTTCTATAAATCTATAACTGTAGTGGTGCTACTCCAATTTTTCTGAACAATGACTTTATTTATCCGCAAAGCTTAAATTATACCACTACACCGCATCTGCTACACAACTCACGTACGAGGAATGTTACAAGAATGCCCTTGGTGTTGTGGTGGTGAATTGTCACATTTTGCTGTGACCCCAAAGCAGAAGTATAAATAAAAAATGTCAGCAACAAGGTCTTTATGAAGGTCATTTATGAATTTGTGAACTAGCTTTTAAAATCACATCATATAGCCCATCTTACAAAGACAGTCTCCTTGTCTTTAGCACTCTGCTAGCAGTATCTGTGCAGTCCATGTGTAGCCAAATGACCTTTTCCTTCCTGATGTTAAACAGCAGGACTGGGGGTTGAGATATCAGGAATATCCAATTATAACTGCATTTCATTAAACACGCGTGCATACACACACATATACAGTACACACATGCACACTGTCATACAGTAGTCACTCAGTCGTAAACTCTCGAAGTGGTGTAAAGTGGTGGCACACACACACACACACACACACACACACACACACAGAAATTCACTAATGACAGTCACAAACTCTCACAGTAGGGTAGAATCGTGACACACTCATGCACACATATAGCCTACATTATACACATACAGTACATACATACATACACACAAACACACACACACATGACTGAATAACTATGGATAATCACATACTGAACGTTCACAGTAGGCTAGAGTGTGATAACTGAAATAAATGTGCTCCAATAAGAAGCTTTTTCTCCTAATGTTTCTGATGCATTTGCTGACTGGGGGTTAACTGGTTGCTTTTGCTGCTGGTTCCCTCCAGAGAGGTCTAGATAGCTCACGGTGCAACCTAAAGGCATTTGTGTGTGTCTGTGTGTGTCTCTCTCTGTGTGTGTGTGTGTGTGTATGTGTGTGTGTGTGGTTAGGAGGTGCTGAGAAAATGGAGTGCTAAAATATGAGGTCAGAGGAGTATGAACATGCTATGCGTCACCTTACAGTGAGCCCGAGGTGTGTGTGTAATGTGCACACTGTATCTCCTCTTGTGTGTGTACTGATGGGTGCCCAACACACACACTTTAATACTTCAGTGTATTTGAGACTTTGAAAGTCACAGACACAGGTGGCGCATTACTTGTTAGATCTCTCTATCTCATGTATCACCCTTTTTCTCTCTCTCTCCCTCCCTCTCTCTCTCCCTCTCTCTCTCTGTTTTCTCTCTCTATTCTACACAGACTAGCTCCACAGGCCTCAGCTGAGGATGACAGACAGCTTGGTGCTGAGCTGAGTCAATATCCCTGACAATTTGCTCACCCTAAAAAAAGAAACAGAAATACTCGCCAAATCGGATTCTTTCTGTTGCGGCAGGCCATTGTTCTGGAGACTTTCCCCCAGAAATGTAGCAGGAATGAGCTCAGCTGGAATAATCACGTTGCATGGCAGCCTCCCACCCCCCTGTCTCGACACGTTTTCTATCTTTTCTTCCCCTCCACCCATTCTCTCCCCATCCCTTCTTTCTGCCTTTGCTCAGAGTGACAATGATGGCTGATGGTAATTATTCCCATGGTAAGGCGTGGTTCAGCTGGGTCAGCTGGCACACAGCTGGATGAAGGAGTTGCTCTGATAGATGAGTGAGGGTGTGTGTGTATGTTGCGTTTGAGTTTTTGGGTATTGGAGTATTTGAGTAGTGTGTGTGTGTGTGTGTGTGTGCTTGAGTGGTGTGTGTATATGTGTGTTGTTTGTGTATCTGTGTGTGTGTTGTGTGTGTGAGTATTTGCGTTCTATGTGTTTGTGTAAATGTGTCTGAATAGGTTTGTTCAGTATTTGAGTAGTATATGTCTGTGTGTATTGGTTTGTCTATTGTGTACTGTATGTGTATGCTATTTGCATTTATGTGTGTGTGTGTTGCATGTGAATATTTGAGTTCTGCTTGTGTATGTGTGTGTGTGTGTGTGTGTGTGTGTGTGTGTGTGTGTGTGTGAAAGTTTTTGAGTTGTGTGTGAGTATGTGTGTGTGTGTGAACTGTGTACATTTGAGTTCTGTGTGTGTTTGGTTTATGTGTATGTGTGTGTGTGTGTGTGTGTGTGAGTTTTTGAGTTGTGTGTGTGTGTGTGTGTGTTGTGTGCATACACCACCCACTGGCTGTTTCTGATCCTCCGTGGGGAGCAGTGCTGAGCTGGAGTGCTTCATGAGAGACCCATTAGACAGGGAAAAAGAAACACGCCTGTGATGGAACCAATTTGTCTCCTTTGGGAGATGCCGCCTTGTCTGTCTTTAGTGCCTCAGGTGGCGGTTGGAGAAGAAAGGGGAGAGAAAAGCAAGCAACGAAGTTGAGAGTGAAGGGAAAGACTTTGCCTACATATGAAATACAATGTAGGCTGAAGGTGGCTGCGGGAACGATTCAAACAGGTTTCTTTTTACTCTTCACAACCCTTACAGAAAAGGCTCCTCCAGTCACGCAAATGAGACAATTATAATTATCTTAAGATAATTACATTTGACCTAATTATTTGACATCTCCATCTGCAGTCTAACATGCTAGCATGCATACCGTTTCTGTTGCCACTTAATAAATAAAGGGCTCGTCCTCTGAAGACCGTCTATTACGTCACGTTTTCCACAGAGCGGCCGTTCCATGCCTCGATGGCTGCCAAGCTGAAGAGCCCGGAAGCTTAGAAACATCAATTCATTCCATCCATCCGTATTAGTTTATCTAATTTTCTAATTTGGCTCCAGAATCCAAATCCAAGCCTCCAATTAAAGAGGTCACTGGGCCGGAACAGAGAGATGCACGTCCTTCACTTCACAGGCTGGGGCTCAGAGCTTTGTTGCTTCATGCATCATTAAAAATGCATTGCACAGGCCTACCTATAGAGTTCTGTCTATTGCATGCACGCATAGCCATGAACAGTGACATAGCCATGCATGTCTGTAGTGAGAGCAAATTCACACACATTCACTCACACACACTCTCTCTCTCACATACACACACACATGCATGCATACACATGGACCACGCATGCATGGACACACACTGACATATAAATTACTTCTTCACTAACAAGGCCAAATCTATGTGCCTGAACTTAAAAGAGTGAGAGTCTCAAGTCTTAATATTTAGAATGGTTTCATCAATAATTCCAATTGAACAGTTAATTGACAGGAATTGCAAAGAAGAAAGAAACTTTCTCTCTGGGTGCTTATAAAAGGCTCATTCTTTGACCTGGAAGGGACGGTGGAACTTTACTTTAATTGACTTTAATTAATTGAACTATTTCAGCTGGTTAAACAGTTCAGTAAAATAAGGGCACAGGGAGTGATCAATACATTCATCCACTCTGCTGAAGTTCTCTCTCATCCCTCTCTCTCTCTCACTCTCATCCCCCCTCTCTCTCTGTCTTTCTCTGTCTACACTCTATGAGTTAACTGCTGTTCTGACCCTGCCAGTTTCCATGGTGATGTCACACAAGTGCTGTGCAAGGTTCTTTGTCAGATTAATTTATTTGGAGAGCTGGGATATCACAAAGAAGCACTGTCAGACTTCTAGTTGTTATATTATATATAATTATCATATATCATATATATGCGAAAGCACCAGCCCTTGTGTTCAGCCCTTCTCTTGTGAAGACATTCGAAGGTAAAGACATACGTGTCAACCTGTGCGTGTCTACCGAGCAGGGGCTCTGAGCATAGCAAAAAAAAACAAAAAAAAAAAAACTCTCCAGTCGGTCAGCATGTGTCTCTACCCAATCCCTACATGGTCCGGAGCTCGCAGGAGGTATCGCTTTGTCAGAAGACGTCGCAATCAAGGTGACCTCCGGTTGCTAAAGCAAGCCTCTGAGAATCGCTCTGCACTCTCAATAGGACTCTGGAATTGTCAGTCGGCCGCCAACAAAGCGGACGTCATCTCTGCCTATGCTAAACACATAGCCTTAGACGTCCTGGCCCTCACCGAAACATGGATCAAACCTGGAAACAATACAACCCCAGCGGCACTTTCTGTCAACCACTCTTTCTCCCACACCTCTCGTCCAGCCAGACGGGGCGGTGGGACGGGCTTGCTCATCTCCAACAACTGGGAATACAACCAACTGATACCCACAGCTACATACAACTCCTTTGAATACCATGCCACACTGGTGACAGCACCTGTCAAAATCTACCTGGTTGTCATGTATCGCCCTCCTGGCCAACTAGGCGACTTCTTAGACGAGTTTGATACACTGCTCTCATCCATTCCTGAGCACGACTGCCCCTTGCTCGTCCTTGGCGATATGAATCTACATCTGGACAACCCAAGCTCTTCTGACTTCCTCTCACTCATCCATTCCTTTGATCTACAACTGGTTCATAGTCCTCCAACTCACAAAGCAGGCAAGGTACTGGATCTTGTACTTGTCCGCAACTGCTCTACGGAATCCCTGACCATAACACCTCTGCACCTCTCGGACCACTACTTCATTCAGTTCAGCTTACGCCTCCCTGTAGTATCTCGGACCGCCCCTCTTCTGGTATCGTTCCACCGCAATCTCCGCAATCTCTCTCCCTCTCGCTTTGCTTCTCTTGCCGCCTCTGCTCTTCCACCAGCATGTACATTCTCCTCACTTGAGGTCAATGATGCCACTGAGTCTCTGTGCTCTACCCTGAGGATGTGTCTTGATAGGCTATGTCCCCTATCCACCAAACCAGCTCGGCCCTCCAAACCGCATCCTTGGCTTGATGATTCCATCTGTCGACAGCGTACAAACCTCAGAGCAGCTGAAAGGCAATGGCGCAAATCAAGAAATCTTTCTGACTTAAACAGGTTCCAGGCACTACTCTCTTCCTTCTCATCTGATGTCACTGCTGTAAAGAAGGCTTTCTATAATGACAAAATTGAAAACGTCACGGAAACCAGGAGACTATTCTCAACCTTCAAAACTTTACTCAACCCCCCACCACCACCTCCTGCTACCAATCTGACAGCTGATTCTTTTGCTTCTTTCTTCAACGACAAAGTAGCTGCCATCAGTAGGCAGTTCTCTGAACCAACTGCAAAGGCTACAACTGGACCATATACTAGCGGCAGCACCTCCGATTGCAATAGTCCCGCCGCGACATTTGCTTCATTCAAACCCCTCACCGAAATGGATGTGTCTAAACTTCTCACTTGCAGCCGTCCTACAACGTGCCCTCTGGACCCGATTCCAACCAACCTCTCGCAATCCATAACTCCGACTATCACACCAGCTATCACACATGTGATCAATGCTTCACTATCAACAGGAATCTTCCCTTCTGCATTCAAGCATGCTCAGGTAACACCTCTACTCAAAAAACCCTCTCTTGCTCCCGACCAGGTGGGAAACTACAGGCCGGTCTCTCTCCTTCCGTTCCTTGCTAAAACTATTGAAAGGGCGGTATTCAAACAGGTTACTGAATTCTTGAACCAACAGAATCTACTTGACCACAACCAATCTGGCTTTAAGAGCGGCCACTCCACTGAAACAGCTCTACTATCTGTGGTTGAAGCCTTAAAAGAAGCCAGAGCGGAATCAAGGTCATCTGTACTCATCCTGCTTGACCTGTCAGCTGCGTTTGATATGGTAAACCACAGTATTCTATTGTCTATAGTGTCAAACATGGGCATCAAGGGTGATGCATACTGCTGGTTCGAATCCTACCTCACTGGGCGACGGTTCAAAGTGTCCTGGCTAGGACACACCTCTGCGCCTTACCACCTTGCTACTGGAGTGCCCCAAGGATCTGTGTTGGGTCCCCTTCTTTTCTCCATCTATACCACTTCTTTGAGCCAAATCATCCGCCAGCACGGCTTCTCCTACCACTGCTATGCCGATGATACCCAGCTCTATCTGTCATTCTCACCCGATGACCCAACCATCCAAACGCAAATCTCGGCCTGCCTCTCTGACATCTCTGCATGGATGCAAGACCATCAGCTCCAGCTGAACCTCTCAAAAACCGAGCTGCTGGTCCTCCCAGCTAAACCAACTATTCACCACAACATTTGCATCAACTCTGGCTCCCTGTCTCTTGCTCCCTCACGGGTAGCCAGGAACCTAGGTGTTATGATTGACGACCAGCTAACCTTCAATGACCATGTTGCTTCTGTTGCCCGGGCCTGCTGCTTCGCACTATTCAATATCAAAAAGATCAGACCATACCTAACTCAACAAGCCTCCCAATTGCTGGTTCAAACTACGGTCCTCTCACGCCTTGACTACTGCAATGCCCTTCTGGCAGGACTTCCAGTCTGTGCCGTCAATCCACTTCAGATGATCCAAAATGCTGCGGCGCGTCTCATCTTCAATCAGCCGAAGAGGATGCATGTCACCCCTCTGCTAATCGAGCTCCACTGGTTGCCTCTGGCGGCTCGCATCAAATTCAAATCACTGATGCTGACTTACAAAGTGCTTAGAGGATCTGCCCCTTTTTATCTAAGCGCTCTCATAAAAGCTCCGGCTACCCCCCGACAACTCCAGTCCTCCAATGACTGTCGACTGGCAGTCCCGGCACCTCGCCCAAGGCAATCCAGACTCTTCTCATGTGTCGTCCCACGCTGGTGGAATGACCTACATGTACCAAAAACAATCAGAACAGGGCCATCTCTGGAGGCCTTCAAAAAGCTCTTAAAGACCCAGCTATTCAGAGAACATCTTCTATCCTAGCACTAAAATTAACTGAAGCACTATCCCCTAGCACTACGCTCCTTAAGGTTTCTGCTATGTAGCTTGATTGTTATCCTCGTTTTGTAAGTCGCTTTGGATAAAAGCGTCTGCTAAATGCATAAATGTAAATGTAATGTAAATATATAAACAAATATATAAATATATTTCTGTATTGAGTCTAAACATATGAAACATGATTGTTTTACATATAAAATGATCTTCAAGCTCAACTAAAATGGCAAAAATCTCTAAGGATGTGTTTATTCATTACAATGATGCTACACTGCCTGGACTGCAGTGCTAGAAACTCATTTGCTGCTGATACACATGTGTTCTGCAGGCGGTGTGGACTCTAATTTGTTAACTAGGCATGGAAAGCAAACACAAACACAAAGCAAGCCCCCCTGTGTCTGTGCAGTGTAGACAGTGTATGCAGGTATATAGACAGAACTGAGAGAAGTCCACTTGTCAACACTTTATGCCCTTTCCACCAGGATTTTTACTTAACAGAGTCTCCAAGGGCAAAGTTTTTTCGAAGAAAAAAAAAAGAAATGGTGGTCTTTTGCTTGCAGTCACCTTGGAAACCTGAAAATATCTATTTGAGCGAGGGAGAGAGAGAGAGAGAGAGAGAGGGAAAGAAAGAGGAGTGGGACAGAGGGAGGTGTGGAAAAAGACTGATTATCAGATAGATGGATGGAGAGACAAGCCCATTGAA
>JAGFZM010003068.1:0-19704 GCA_017657215.1 Limnothrissa miodon
GGAGGATTGTGGCGGCATTAAACTATAGCAGCATAACTAAGGTATGATGTATAACAAGCCAACACCACCAAAGGAAATGGTCAGTGGCCACCAAGCCCTGGACGGGAGCTTACAGCAGAGGCAGTCCTTTCCAATAATACCCTGAGGAGGTGTGGCTTACCATACACCATCCCTAACTAAAGGGGTCAGTAAATAGAAAAGTTTTGAGTCTAGACTTAAAGGTGTTGAGAGTGTCCGCTTGACGAATGTTAGAAGGGAGTTTGTTCCACAGGACAGGTGCACGATGGCGGAATGCTCTTCCTCCCATTGACGATTTTGATATTCTAGGAATTACTAGGAGACCAGCATTCTGTGACCTTAGGGGTCTAGAAGGGTTGTAGGGATCAAGTAAGTCTTTTATATATGCTGGAGCAAGGCCGTTAAGGGCTTTATATGTTAGGAGAAGTATTTTAAAATCAATTCGGCTTTTAACAGGAAGCCAATGTAAGGAAGCAAGGATAGGTGTGATATGTTCATATTTTTTTGTCCTAGTGAGTGCTCGTGCTGCAGTATTTTGTATTAGTTGAAGGTTTTTGATGCAGCTAGTACTATAATAATCACGAGATGAGACAGAGTGCAGTTGAAGGGTGGAGCTATGGAACAGATTAATAAACACACAGGCACAGGGCAGGGATGACAGAATCACGACACACCAGGAAGTTTACAGGGACAGACAAACACATGGCAGGAATTACATGAGCACATAACTTAGGCTGCGTTTACAATGGCCATTAAATATAACCCAATTCCGATTTTTTGCTCATATGTGACACAGATCGGATCTGTTCCATGACAGTGTAAACAGGAAAAAATGCATGCATTCGGATTCCATGTAAACAGACAGATCGGATTTTTTCTAGGCAATGCGTTCTATACGTCATTATCTGCAACAATTTAGTTCTTCATCACGGTTTAATGACGTTGTGTGGGAAATGTTTATGGAGGCATACAAAAAGAAAAAGAAAAAAATAATATTTAAACACACTATCTAATCTGTTTAACAAGAGATAGCTAGCTGTGCGATAAGCAACAGCGTTTTAACATTTTTTGGATCACGTTTTCATTCAAATCCTCTTCCCTTCTGACTTGTAGCCTGTGTGTGTGTGTGTGTGTGTACGTGCGTTTCCCCTTCCATCCCCACCAAAACCCACTCACTGTGTGCTCTGATTGGAGCTTGGCCTATGATAATAATTTATTATTTATTTTAATATCGCAAAGCTAGCATTAAGCACATTTCGTGGTCGTCCGTCTTGGCCATTGTATGGCGTAATGTAAACACGCGAATCGAATATGGGTCACAATTAAATAACACGTGTAAACAGAAGGTAAAAAAAAATTCGGATATAGGCATCAAATCAGAATTGAGTATCAAGACCTTCAGTGTAAATGCCATGGAGTAGTGATAGCAAGATGAGGCTTTATTGAAGCTTTGAAGCTTTTCACCAAAATGTGTTGCAAAAAGGTTCATTTCATGAGGCCTCACTTAAGATTCAAATGCTCACTAAGGACATCTAGTTGTGAATAAATACAACAGGAAAAAATTGCACCATGCTTATTTAAGGAAGTTACAGGCACTTTACCAATTGTGGTACATTTCAATAAATGCTGGTAATAATAATAAATTATAATTATATAATTGTTAAAAAAATATATTTTTATACATTTAAATTATAATAGGGAGTGAAATTATTGTGATGAATGTACAAATGTGAAGTGCTTTTGTAACTGATAAATGGGGAGCAGTGAAGAGATGTTTTTGTAACTGGAAAGGTTAAGTGACAAAATCATGTCCACCAATGCCTGATCCAACTCTTGTTTCCTGGAAGCTAAAGCCAAGGGAACAAACCAACTTACTAAGCTTTAATAGCAGTAAGTAAATCATTTAATAGCCGTAAGTAAATAATACATACTGTATAGGCCTACACACCTTCCATCCTTCCATCAGAATTAGTTCTGCCATTATGCACACTACGGTAATGCCTCAACATGGATGAGGTGTTGCTATATCACTTTTGCACAAATATGACATTTCACCTATGGATATATTGTATAAGTAAATTTAACATATGACGACTTTAAGCTACTGATATTGGCTGCGTTTCCCAGAGTAGTTAAGAAGCTCTTAACGCTAAGATCTTCTTTGGAGCGCTCTTAAGAACGCTGTGAACGAAGAATGTCTTTCTCAGAGTCGCTCTTAGCTTAAGAAGATCTTTCACTAAGAAGGAAACGTAAGATCAAGCTGACCCACTCTTAACAGCCTTCTTAGCTCACTGAGCATAGCCTGCCACTAGGGGCGTGTAGATTTCTAGGCTTTAGTCAACCTGGTCTCACGGCTTTTCGTGGTACTGTCACGAAAATAGATTCTATTGAAACGTGATACCATCACGATTTTTTCGTGCATAGACCACGTTTCCCTTATATGTATTCTTTAGTGATCAAGCTGCGTCAGGGAAATGTATATCTAATGTTCAATGTTGAAATGCGCTCATAGAGTGGACCACACTGGCGCAAGAAACATAGGCTTTTTGAATTTGAAATTGAAAAGATTTTTTGAATTTCACGTTTATGTGTTTATACATACATAACACATAAAAAACCCATCAACATCCCTGTGGCATTTCACAGCATATACCCTGAATTACACTCATTCCAATGCAGAATGATCCACAACACATGGTTGAACGTTTATTGAAAGCATAACGGTGAAGAACCGTGCATGGCAGGCCATAGAGAACATGTCACCCTCCAGCCCATGCGGCCTGCGTGACTGGGTGAGTGTGCGAAAGAGCACCGAGCAGGACGACCCTCACTCCCGATGAAGAAAAAGTCCTGTCGGGGCCCGCTTAGCTCTTTTACTTGCGACTTCCATTCTCACATGTGTGTGCCAATATTTACGGGGGTATATGCGCTAATGGGCTTGATTTCTACTTGGATACACATGATGGCACACACACACGTTATCAAAATGAACTTAATGACATCCGCGTGCTAACACGCTACTTATGGTTTTCTTTTTATTATTTTTTTTAGTTTATTTTTATTTTATTATATATATGTGAACACAATATAACACAATGTGAAACTAATTCACTAACTCAGTACTCGTCATGGATATTGCCCCTGAGCTTAATTGCACCTGTATGGTGGGACCACGGGGCGCCGTGAGTGACTTATGCGCTGAGAAAGGGGTGGGTAATGGATTTGCCAGGCATCGATTGACTCTGTTTCAGCACCACCGTGGTGAACAGCTCTCGTTAAGAGCTTCTTAAGAACCTTCTTTCGCCAATGGCCGGGTTTCCCAGATTCGATCTTTCTTAAGGACTTATGAAGGCTCCAAAGAAGGAATCGCTAAGAAGGAGCGTTAAGATACGGGTGTTTCCCAGATGCGTTCTTAACTGCCTTCTTAGGAGAATCTTAAGATCAGGCGAAAGAAGGTTCTTAAAGGTGCTCTAAGCGATGTGACGCGTTTTTAGGACTAAAACATTTGTTGTTACATACAGCAAACATCTCCTCACAATCTGCTAGCTGCCTATCCCCTGAACACACTGTAAAAAAACGCGGTCTCTGTAGACAGCCCAGGCTCCACAAACGGCTAAAAAACACAGTGGGCAAACCTAGCATAACAAACGAAATGAAACATAACAAACATTGTTCCAGCCAATAAACGACAAGAAGGATTTGGAGGAGGGGTTGGGTGGGGGTTAGTGCGCGTGAGTCTTTCAGGAGGCATGGGAGGGAGGGGGAGGAGGGAGGTATCCTCCGTTTTGTTTGACAATACTTTGAATGTCAACAAGAAGTGACATCAAACACAATCGCTTAGAGCGCCTTTAAGAAGCTCTTAACGAGAGCTGTTCACCACGGTGGTGCTGAAACAGAGTCAATCGATGCCTGGCAAATCGATTACCCACCACTTTCTCAGCACATAAGTCACTCACGGCACACCGTGGTCCCACCATACAGGTGCAATTAAGCTCAGGGGCGATATCCATGACGAGTACTGAGTTAGTGAATTAGTTTCACATTGTGTTGAGATAACCATATAGTAATAAAATAAAAATAAACTAAATGTCATTAAGGATATCATTAAGTTCATAAGCGCATATACCCCCGTAAATATTGGCACACACATGTGAGAATGGAAGTCGCAAGTAAAAGAGCTAAGCGGGCACCGACAGGACTTTTTCTTCATCGGGAGTGAGGGTCATCCTGCTCGGTGCTCTTTCGCACACTCACCCAGTCACGCAGGCCGCATGGGCTGGAGGGTGACATGTTCTCTATGGCCTGCCATGCACGGTTCTTCACTGTTATGCTTTCAATAAACGTTCAACCATGTGTTGTGGATCATTCTTCATTGGAATGAGTGTAATTCAGGGTATATGCTGTGAAATGCCACAGGGATGTTGATGGGTTTTTTATGTGTTATGTATGTATAAACACATAAACGTGAAATTCAAAAAATCTTTTCAATTTCAAATTCAAAAAGCCTATGTTTCTTGCGCCAGTGGTCCACTCTATGAGCGCATTTCAACATTGAACATTAGATATACATTTCCCTGACGCAGCTTAATCACTAAAGAATACATATAAGGGAAACGTGGTCCATGCACGGAAAAATCATGATGGTATCACGTTTCAGTAGAATCTATTTTCGTGACTGTATCACGAAAAGCCGTGAGACCAGGTTGACTAAAGCCTAGAAATCTACACGCCCCTAGTGGCAGGCTATGCTCAGTGAGCATTTGATCGCTAAGAAGGCTGTTAAGAGTGGGTCAGCTCGATCTTACGTTTCCGTGAAAGATCTTCTTAAGCTAAGAGCGGCTCTGGGAAACGCATTCTTCGCTCACAGCGTTCTTGAGAGCGCTCCAAAGAAGATCTTAGCGTTAAGAGCTTCTTAACTAATCTGGGAAACCCGGCCAATATCTTTACATATTAAGTAACACCGTCTAGTCTTTAAAACTATTGCATGACCCACCTTATTGGGAGAAATCGGATCAAAGTACTCCCAAACAGGTGAAAACATTCTCTTTTTGTTCTTGTTCATCTCCATTGTTAGCCTTAGTAATGCACAAGTTGCAATCCACAACAAAAAACACTTCTGAAAAACGAGCGCATATTCTTCATGGGACATCTTTATAGTCGAGATGTCCCGCCAAAATCAACCTAGATTCAACGCGCTAGCAAGGCAAGCACTGGGTACCGAGGCCTCAGACACCACGTCACGTGATCTCTCCATTTTGACACACGCCTCGATACGGAGCGTCGGCTAAAAATTGCATGAAATGCTCAAGACTTAATTCGAAGTCTCAATACGATCTGGCCATCACTACCATGGAGGTATTGTAATACCTGGAGGAAGTGACTAAGTCCCGCCTCCATTCATTTCAATGGGAAATGCAAGGTTGGGGGATTCAGCCAAAATTTAACGATTTTTCCATAATTTAAAATGGACTTTCATGAAGCTTATTTCCGGTACCATTTTACCTGGCCAATTATGTGATACATTACTGATTGCTGTAAGGTTGACCAGTAAGCTATATGAGTGACAGGAATTGGCCCTTTACACAGGATGTTTACTTCGTTCGTGGATGCGCAATGTCATCTTATCCTGCTGCACTCCAGTGAAATTTATGCCCACCCCAAATGTCAATGTTAATGTGATTGGTTGGCTGAATTGGCATTTTCTGGTGCAATTTGCAAAGTTTCTACAAGAACATGCATGGTGAGAGAGTGCATCTTCTAAGTGGTTTGTTTTTAACGTGCTGTTTGTCTTGGCCTTGTGGGTCTAAATCCAGTGGGCTTCTCTTGATTGACGTCTACTATGAATGAATTATCAACATGCACACGCGATGGAGCTTGTGCCTAACACTAAACTCGTGCGTGAGCCGAGAGGGTCATGCACAAATCAGCAGTCAGAAAATAGTACCGGATACAATGTAATTTTTTAAACATTGCATCGAGGCAGTGGCATGCTAATTGGCCGAAGCTAACCAGCCAAATCCTGATCCCCTGGTAAATACGGCCAAAGAAACCAGGAAGTAAAACAGGAAGCACATTACAAACCCAAAGAGTAACGGTGGATTCACACGCTTGCGTCCGTCAGAGTGTCCGCAGAGAATTTTCAAAATGGGGAGAGCGATCACTCTCAGAATCCTTCTGGGTGGTACTGCAACGAGAGCGCAAGTGAATTAGCTACATGCTAGCATGTTATGCGGAAAGCGGCCCATCCCATGAAAAGCAGAAAGGACATGAGTGACTTTTTATTTCATCTCTAGTGGAAATCTATACTCAGATAGCTACTACCACAACGTACATTAATAAATTAAGTTGTCAACTGTGACAACGAGTTTTAGCCGCTTAGCTCCATAGACCACAATTCATTTTTCACTTCCTCAACAGATTGCAGGCATTTAAAGCCTCTATGTGTAGGATTTCTCTTCTATTTATCTTCGTCTTTTATTAAAAATATATTTTTTATTTTAAAAATGTAATGTAAAACGATGGTAATTACCTCCATGAATAAATTGTAGTGTTCCGGTAAACTTGGTAATTTCCATTTATATATAGATATGGCTGGGGACCAAAGAAGAATATCCATTTTGCTCTGCCATTTTCAAAAGTACGGGTTCTTGTAGGGGAGAGCAGTATCGTATATTCAGCTGTGCCTTTCGTGTTTCCGCTCAGAGACTGAGTAGCTGAAACTGAGATAAGAGCGAGCGAGCGAGCGAGCGTTCGGCCTCCGTAGCAAGAAATTAGGATTGTGGGAAGGGGAGGGCTAATACATTTTATTCAAACGTATGCAGTATACCACTTCGCCGATAGATGGGGAATTCTGATACGATCCTACACATAGAGGCTTTAATAGAGAGTGGACTGCCTCTTCGTAAACAGGCTCTGGTGTCCATCAGGGCTTCCCATTCACTTTGCGTCATCTGCGGCTGCACTGAATTGTGGGATCGATGCATTGCGTTGAATGCGTTGCTTGCGGAGAGAAATTAATTGCTGCAGCTGTACCGCACGTCCGTAAGACACGCCTACCATCGTACTTCAACGGACGCAAGCTTGTGTAGGCACCATAAACAACTAAAACACAAATCTTAACATGGACAACACAACTTAACATGGACAACACAGCAAACACAGACACAGATAGCAAGGCTAAACGCGGACAACTTCCACAGACTAAACAGGTTTCTTAAAGAGGCACTCAGTAAGTTTATGCGACCATTTTTGTGGTCATAATATCGCTTAGAAATCGTTTTTTCTTTTAGACTGGTCTGTTGTGTAGCAAACGGCGATTGAGCGCACCGCTGTACAGCCATGTATAATGAATACGGAACTTGCAACTTCTGAGGGAGTGTACACTACAGCAATACAGCTAACTGTACAGAGCTCCCCCTACAGGTTTGTGGCGTTTAATGCAGGGTTAAAAAACAGACTTACTGAGTGCCTCTTTAACTAACAAATTTCCCAGTGAACACAGACAGACCGACAAAGAGTGACAGAAAGAACACCATATAAATACACCCCTTAATGACCACAAATCACCCATGATAATCACATGCAGGTGCAGACAATCAGGAAGACTGCAGGTGTAAAGGTTGTGACCAACATAGAACACACAAAATCCCCACAAGGTGCCCCCAAAAATCCAGACCTCAGGCCAGATTCCGGACACAGAACTCAAATGTCTGCTATACATTGTGCCATATTAATCATATTAATCTCATAATGGTGAATACATTCTTAAATGCCTGAGACTAAACAAATAACATTATCTACCTAATAAGATAAATCATATGAAACCCCTCAGTGACAAGCAGGGATAAGGATTATATATTGAACCTCTGATTCAAAACCCCCTGATTAATAGCGACACACACCAGACTGGACAATTCTGGATCAAACCTGGATTTTCTTGGAAAAAAAAAAGTAAATTGGCTGGAAATCAACTTTGCTCACTCCCCTACAAGGAGGAGATTTAAATGATTGAAACAAACTCCCATGCTTTGCAAAGTGGTTATAATTCTTTGCAATTTAATAGCTTCATGCTTTTTTCTTCTAATGCTATTTTAAGTTCTTATCAAATTGGGTTTAGAGCTGAACATAGCCATAGTAGCTACTGCTGCAGATAGTAAGAAACAATATACTATTGTCTATATATTATTGTAAGAAATGTCTGTGCATGTGTGTGTGAGGGGTATCCTGTCTCTTCCATGCATAACTCTCGAAACACTGATCTTTCTGACTTCAGAATGGGTAAAGAATGTGTCTTGCTAATGGCATGCGTGAGTGCCAGATTTGCCCTTAAATGAAGTGTTAAAATTTGTTTTATAGACCTCAGAATCTGTAGCTTATGTTGGTAGCCTGCATTTATATTATTTAGCAACAAAAAATGAGTATGCAAACAACAAAAAGGAATGTGTCACATATTGGAACAATATTTCTCATTAAACTTCATCAGTTCTATATGGACGTATCTGCATGCATGTAACTGGGATACAAGGAAAACATTTGCTTTGAAAGCATTGCATTAGCGTTTACTAAAATATCAAAAGGGGCTGGGGGCTGTGACAATTTTATACCGTATTATTTACAAGCACTGCAACAAATGAAAATCTTTACTAGTGTAATTCCCCAGATTACAGAATATTTATGTTGTTATACCAATTTTAAGATTTTAAATTTACTTATTGAGGCAGAATCATTTGGCTTGTTTCAGTATATTTAATCTTGAATTGTTTTCCTTAGATAATGATACGATTTTTCTGGGGGAAATGCATTCTGACCAGTTGTCAGACAGGTAATTTTACTTGTTTCAGGAAATTTTATCTGGTCAAGAAAGCCTATATTCAAAATCAACCTAACTAATTAAGATTAGTTAAGATCACTATTGGTGATTTCAAACAAAATAATATGTCACTACAGCAAGGCAATGGCACATGAAAATTACTTCAACATCTGTCAGCAAGCAGCAATATGGGGGCCAAGCATCATTATTGGACAGTACATAATAGACACATAATGTTTCTTTGGTCAATGCCAATGTGACGGGCACACTATGTTTTGTGGCAATCACAGGTTTCCATGGTGAATTTGAGTTGTTATATTACATTAAAGGTTACATGCATCTAAATAGCTATAGGTAGGCCTATATGCCTTTTATGAGGATTGGTCTGAACATTACATATGCCATCTTTCATGAAAAATGGACAAAATCTGTGGCCTGTGAAAACCTAAGCATTTTTGGAGAAATCCAACATTGCCATTATTTGCCAAGACAGTGACATCACAAATGCCTCTCATCCTTGGGGTTCTCCACAGTAGCTAATGACTAGGTGGTAAACTAATGTTGATGCAAATGCAAATTGATGCAAAATGTTTGATGGTCCTCACAAACATGTTTAGAACCAAAGAGGACATTTGTAAATTTGGATCTGATCATCAATTTGTTGCTGAGATATGAGCTCATATACTTGGGCTTGCTGCCAATTTTGATAAGCTGCCTCAGTGGAACGCTTGGGAAAATTGAAGCACAAATAGGTAACCTTTCTATCAGTTTGGTCAAAAGATACTTTAGTTTTATGAAGAACAGACTAAAATTGCGACAGTGAGTGTAAGTTTCATTTTAAATTAAATTCAGGATGTTGGAAATTCTTTTTTCAAAATTGGGCATATGGTTCAGAAGTAACCAGAAGTAACCAACTCCAGCTTTGAAATATTGGTGGTGCTAGATCAAATGACATGCAGACCTGAAACCTGATATTGAAAAATTGTGCTAGAATAACTTTGAGGGGTCAAAACAGTTATCTACATGAATGGTTGTAGTAACAGTGGCACACTAAGGTAAACAACACAATACAATTCAGAAGCTAAGCAGCTTAGAGTCTGGTCAAGAGCTGGATGGGAGGCCACTTGAACTGACAAGAACTTAATGTCATTGTCCTAGATTCAAGCACATTTGTTTTGTTTTCATCCTTTTGTTGACTGTTTTTTAGCAAATTATTCTTGTTTTTAGACAAGTGTATTGTTTTTTTTTTTTTGCTTTAATCTTACCACAAATATTTAAAACTTTCTTAAGACTTTCTTTTCTCTGTACCTTTTATTGTTTCAAGAAATCTTAGTAAGTGCAATTTTCTTGCTGCACGGACAGATAATTTGTGCCACCTGTATTACAGTACTTATATGTAATTTCACCAGGGCAGGGTGATCAAGAAAGTAATAGATTGCTTGATAAATAAATATTGATAAATGTTTTTAGTCTTGTGGGGTTCTGGGACGTCTAATTAAGCTAGATTGATATTGACATTTTATGTAAATTCAAAGCTAATTTTCCAATGAACTCTTCTTGAAGTCAATCAGGTTACTGCCATTTAACCTTTTTGGCAGTAAATTAAAGAGGTGGATAACTACACATAACTGTTATGGCAAGTTCAAATATCAAACATAATATGCTAGTTTGTAGTTAGTGTTATTGTCAGGACGGAAGTAAGGTAAGACATTTCGATTTTCTTGAACTTTGCGGTTGTTTATAGCCATTTGTTTACATGATGGTCTACTATGCTGGCTTAGGGTAAATTCACCTGGTTTTACCACGGCTCCACAGATTTTTGTTTAAAAGGTCCCATAAAACACGATTTTTGACCATCATAAAATGTTCTTTGAGCCTCAATAATTGCTGAAAATGACCCAGGAGCATTTCTAGGCCATCTATTCCATGCTCAGAAATGCATGCTCTTTAAAAAATGTTCGTATTTCCCACCCCCTGGCCAGTTTCCCGCCTCCTGGCGCTGATTGGCTAGTTCATTGAGAGGCCTGCTGAAGCAGATTGGCTCTCTAGTTTTACTATACTCTTTGGGTGAACTACCGTATCTGAGTATATACAGTCTATGGAGTAAACAGTATATCGCGTTAACTATCTGAGCTATTAAACACGCAATGGACTTGTCAGGAATTCAACCACACAACAGCCAGATCCACAGCGTTTGGAAATGAATGTGTCAGACTGGTAAGTTTTATTAGAATTCCCGGTAACTAACATTATGTAGCTACTATGTAATTAAAACTGCTTCACACATTCAGACACGGCATTGGGAAGTTAAACAGAGTTGGCATTTTACATGAAGGACTATTTTAGTAAATCGGTAAATCAATGAACTATCTGAGTGAACAGTAAATGGTTAACGCTATCAAAATCGCATACCTCAGTCTCTGTCGGTTTACTCCGCAATGACATGTCACAGCGGGATGAAACACATATCACCAGAAAGAGGACAACCAGGGCTTTCCAACTATATGCAGCACTTGTAGGTACACCGATTTTGTGTTGAGATAAGCATTTTTAAATTTACCAATCAGTGCTGTCATCACACTATTCTAAGTTAAATAACTCGCGAACCCGACATCGCACAGACACTACACGCATATCAAACGAAAGTACAGAAACAGGGCTTTCAAATGATACCAAATACTCTAAGCAATCATAGTATAAATGTAGAATAAATGTATTGAAATTATGACTACTGCTGTCGAACCGAATTTGCACTTACGAACTTATGAATAGCAAAGTTGCCAATCCTTGCAGGATATAAGTGGAAATGTGACATTAGTAGGCTCTCTGTTGTAATGGTAGATTGCTAGCCTCCCAACACATTAGTGACTGGGTGTTTTTTTTTTGCTTCGCAATAACCTGGATATCGAAGTAGCATCAAGTAGGCAAACTGTTAAGGCCATAGAAATACCAGTACATACAAAGACCAAGACCAAAAAACACTGAATTCTAGCGGTTACCTACCGGTTGTGCTTGGAGAAAAGTTAGATCCTGGTTTCAGGCGTAGTGTTCGTGAAAAGCCGGATTGATACAGCTCAAGGTTGGCGAAACAATCTGGGATTGAGGTTTAGTGGAACGTGGTTGTAGATAAACATCAACTACTCCCGTTGAATCCGAGGTTCTTGAGGACGGTAGTGCAAAAAACCCTGTTACACGTGCGTGCTGACATTTTTTCAGTATGTTCTCCAGTTAAACAGAAATTCAACATGCACTTATTTCAAACAGAAATTCAACATGCACTTATTTTTCTTAGAGCCGTTAGCCGTTCTCAATGTTAGCTAGCTAGGCTATTACATAGACTACAGTTCGTTTATAGCCTACCGCCGAAGCAACTGTATTGTTCCAAAGAATTGTTCCAAACAATTTTTGATTGGATCAAAGATTCTAGAGCAGAGCTCTTTGGATTGGACAATGTAATGGAGGAGGTGTAGCTTTGCACTGTCTACGTACACAGAGCACTAGTTTCAGATTGGTTTTTTCAGCCCGGCAAATTCTAGCCTGAAATTTGCATATAGAAGGAGGCGGAAGATGGTTTTTGGAGTTTCGGTATAGTCCGTTGGATACCTTAAGCTACCTAAATTCAACAATAACAAGGTAAATGTGGTTTTGCCTTCTATGGGCTCTTTAAGGAAATCAATAAAAAACCTACACCTTCTGCTTTATGTCTAGTTGTGCAGCCCCAAACACAACATTTATTTGTCATCGTTAAGGAACAACAATGTCTAACCATGTTTAACTGTGTAAGAGAATAGCCAGCTGCCTTCAAATCAGTGAAAAGCCGTGCAGCTTTTTGCCACCCAGAAGTATCTTGGCGCCTTTTGTTTACAAACATTGTGAAATGGTCTATAATACTTTGCTAAAGTGGTGAATTCTGCAAGGTGGGTTGGCTGGACCTTGTTTTGTTCCAGTCAAAAATCTTCACTATATTCTACTACTCTCTATTACTAAGCACTGGAAACTGAAGACAATGACTAGTCTTTGACTGGAACTAGGGAAGGTGTATATCCTTAAAGCGATGCCACTTCCCCTTGAGCTTGGCACCCTTAATTAGTTGCCCAGCAATTTCATTGATTTCAGCATTAGGGTGCTTTGGGCATCAGTCCAGCCTACGTTACGCTATAAAAAAGACTACATTGTAACAGCGGTATGTAGGTACACAAAAATACATGATGTAAGAACAAGACATATTGTTACACCAGTTATACCACTGTACCTGAATAGGTAGATACACTGTAACAGTGTAGCCTTAAAATAAAGTGTTACCGAAAATCTTATGTGAGAATTGAACACCTTAAATATCATATGGGATTATCAATTTGCTAAGATGTTATTAGCAGCATATGATAAAGTTAACAAATATCATGCAAGTGAATTCTTATACAGAATTCGTATAAAACAGAAATGATATATACTTTATAGTGAGGACATATACCACTAAATACTTAAAACAAATAGGCTACAAAATAGCCAAATGCCAATTTTGCTAAAGCAAAAGTGGCTAATAATGTTGAGATCATGAAACTGGCCCTGGCCCTATTGTGATGTTAAACACAATCTATCATTTTGCTTACAATTGCAATCTGTTTACAATCATGTAATCCACATAAAAGAGATATATAAAGAAATAACCATGCAAAGATAAGACTGACATATTCAGGCAACAAAGATTGATGTAAGGCTATTTGACTCAAGACCTCAAGACATTCTTCTGACTGCAATCACATGCCCAAAGATAAATGTCTGTTATTTGTTATTTAATTATATGTTTTTCAATGTCAAAATACATATTTAGTATTTTTCCCGCCTCTTTCCAAGCAATTTGGTTATGCAAACATTTTGCAAATACATTTGATGAATTTTCCTTAGAAGCAGGTGTAATGCCAGGAGTAATTTCCTTAGAAGCAGGTGTAACCCCACCCCACCACCCCCACCCCGCCACACACACACACACACACACACACCACTCTCTTTGTTTAATATGCACATGAGACAGACAACATCAGTAATTTCACTATATTGTTTAATTTTAAGTATGTGACAATAAATTTCCTTGAATCTTTGATCCCTTAATTGATTAAACTGTATCAACCTTAACCAAAACCAAACATTTTTCTAATCGCTTGTTCTCTCTGGATGTTGGTAATGTTGTGGTTTCCATCATTAACTCTAGGCATTTTCCTACAGCCTCTTGAATTTTTTTCTTTTACATTTCATAACACAGATAATAGATTTTTTAATTTACATTTAATTTGGTTGTCCAGTCCATTTTTAATAAGTGTTTTCTCTCTACCAGGTCTTCTTTGACTTGCCCTCATTGTCAGAAGCAGAGTAATACATTTGATCCTTTTATGTGCATCTCATTGCCAATTCCTTTGCCTCACACAAGGTAAGCATTTCTATAAAGGAACAAGAGACAATTTCTTATATAAATACCGATTTAGAGTGTGTGTGTGTGTGTGTGTTTATATATAGTTATATACAGGGGTTAAATTGGGATTTGCTATGTGGGGGGGCTCATGTCATTACATTAGCATTTCATTCATAGATACATAGTAAGGTATGCTAGCTGGCTCATGTATGGAAACTGAACTGGCCAAATGCAATGGAATTCCACTGGCAGCCACTCATTTAAGCACCTTTTCGCACGTACCTTGACTGCCTGCTTCTATCTCGCTGTGTCAACCTCTCATATATAGTGTAGCAGTGTGCTGTGCTCTGTTTGACAGCCTCAATTAACCTTTGTGACTCACTGAGGCAAAAGTAGCCGACTGGAAAAGCAGCCATGTAGTGTTCTAGAATCTCAGATTGCAACTTTTCTAAGCTTTGAAAGGTCGTCTTTTATCAGGAAAACCAGGCGATCTATTAGGCTACACAAAAGTCATTGTTTTACTAATTGTTAGAACAATAGTTTAGCCTAATGACTTACTCTTAACTGAAAAGCGTGAAAAAAAGGTTTGTTGCTTTTGATGTCATAATGTAGCATGAGCTAATGTGCCGGGGCTAAACCCTGGACAGCCCCGGCCCAATTTAATCCCTGGTTATATACATTGGTGGACTGTTATAGGGGTTAATGTGCTGCGTTAACGTGAGACTCTTATCGTTGTTAATCTATTCTTAAAGTTGGGTTGGGAGCTAGGTCTATACCACGCAAGCTATGATGACTTTCACCTTGAAATCTTAGCGCGAATGTATGCCTAGCTGGGTTTGCTTTACTGGTTTCATGTCAGCCGGCAATAGTTTTAACGTAGCATTAGAGTGTCCGTTTCAATTGTAGGCTATGCAAAACACTGCAAAACTCTAAAATTGAAATGGTTGATGTCAAAATTTTTATAGTACACTACAAAGTGGTTTACCTCTAGACAAAAGACAAATCTTATGTGCTGGTTTTGAGATATTACGTTTTCTGTAAAAAGCCATTAATTTGCATTGTTTGTAATCCTTGTCAGTAGGGATGGGCGATATACCGGTAGACATGAGTAACCGGTAGAAATTTTTCAACCGTTAGATTTTTGGTCTATCGTCTTTATCACGATTGAGAGAGTTGGCAAGCGTGCCCTGTACACTTGGGATGAAGTAGTAGCGATGTTGATGGAGGACAACGAGAGCAACATTGACAGTAAGAGTTTGCCTTGGATGAGGAGCTAACGTTACTTGGTGACAGGAGTGAATCTCTAGCAAGGTAAGTCAAATTGCAAGCTAATTATATAATGTAAGCTAACTTTTGCTTGCAGGGTGAATGTCAAAGTGTCTCGTAGTTTTTGCCTACTCCATGTATTGCAAAATAACGTTCGAATATTATCCTACATGTCAGATTGACAATCGGTAGTTTCTATCCAAAGAAACATTTGAGCTGTTCTAGTAAAACCGCTGCTAGTCAGTCATTCAATCAGTCAGTCAGATGTCTTTCAAAGATTGAGACGCTCATTCGCGAGCTACACTGTACCGCGAATGCACCTTTTTGTTGAGGGTCTTTTCATAAATGATTTGTAAATGACTGTGATACTCTTCGGGTAAACAGCTAAGCTCGTGTCTTGGTTTTAGCTTTAGCTTTATAGCCTAAGTGCTATTCTTTCCAAGATGTTCGATCCTGCTATGATTGCAGCGTTGTCATTGATTTGAGTCGTTTTATTTGTATTTTTTGATTGATACAGAGTGTATTGCTTTGCAGTATGGCATAGCAGAGAGTTAAAGGTTGTTCTCGGGAATTTGTTTTCATTGGGGTGGCAGAGTAATACATTCTGTTATATATGATTTTATAATTGTTCATTTGTTCATTGTTATCAATATTTTGTTAAAATATCCACAAAAGTGTTCTTGTCTTTATCACTAGTTTACAGGCATTCTGAAATTGTGCTTTGATTGGACAGAATAGCCCAATATGATTGCAGTTAATTTACCAACATCATTTCCCTTTTAGATTCAACCAACAGCTGGGAACAGATCACTCATCTCCTTCGGAGGATGAGGAGGAGCCCACCAAATCCACACTGCAAAAAGACACACTCATTACAAAAAAAAAACAATAAATAAATGGTTTATATTTGGACCAGATTTTGAAAGGTGGTGTATTTGTCTCCATTACTAGTGTTTGTATGGTTCTCCCTGATAATAGTATATTTGGGTGTCAAGAAAAGAATTCTCGCAACATTCCAAATTCATTTAACCGATTTTTGCACTAATCACTAAATGTATCATATCTTGTGAACAGTATGTGATATTCACAGAAACTTTGTACCTCAACATAGCACACAAGATTCAGATTTTTTCATACACTCTATATTTTTCTCTATCTTGTACATATACTGTATATTACTGCTGAAATTTTACTGATTTTAGGACAAGTAATTCCAGATTATTTTGAAGATATTTTCATTACTTGATCAAAACTAGACACAATTTATATCATGATATTGTGCTGATTCCTCTGATTCTAATGGTATATTAGAATCAGAGTATATTAGAGATTATTAGGCTATTACAGACTACAAGCCTGCAGCGCGTACTGTAGCTGTGAGAGCGACACCACTCTGCTCAACAACCTGAACAGCTTCTTTGCACGATTTGAAGCACAGAACAACACACACCCACAGAAAACACCACCACCTCCACACGACCAGCCTCTGTGCCTGTCTGATGCCAGCGTGAAGAGGACACTCCGCCATCAACGCCCGGAAAGCAGCGGGTCCAGACAACATCCCTGGTAGTGTGCTGAAAGACTGCGCAGAGGAGCTGAAGGATGTCTTCACAGACATCTTTAACACCTCCCTGAGGCAAGCCATTGTCCCATCATGCTTCAAGACTGCCACCATCATACCTGTGCCAAAGAAATCCTCCCCAGCCTGCTTCAATGACTACCACCCTTTGGCACTGACACCCATCATCATGAAGTGCTTTGAACGACTAGTCATGTCACACATCAAATCCACCCTGCCTACCACCCTGGACCCATACCAGTTCGCATACAGAGCGAAACGATCCACAGAAGATGCAATTTGCTCTGCCCTCCACCCAGCCCTAACTCACCTGGACAAGAAAGACTCATATGTGAGAATGTTGTTCATAGACTTCAGTTCAGCATTCAACACCATAATACCACAACAACCATCTGCAAACTGGACAAACTGGGCCTCAGCACCTCCCTCTGCAACTGGCTGCTGGATTTACTCAGCCAGAGGCCTCAAGCGGTGCGTGTGGGCAACAATGTCTCAAACAGCATCACCCTGAGCACGGGGCTGTGTGCTCAGTCCGCTGCTCTTCACCCTGCTGACACATGACTGCTCACCAACCTACAGCTCCAACCACCTTGTGAAGTTTGCGGACGACACAACGCTGGTGGGGCTCATCACCAAGGGCGATGAGACCCACTACAGGAAAGAGGTTGAGCTCCTGACTACGTGGTGCAGAGACAACAACCTCCTGCTGAATGTTAGCAAGACCAAGGAGGTTATTGTCAACGTCCAGAGAGGCCACACCTGTCACCACCCACTTACCATCGACGATGCTGTGGTAGAGAGGGTGAGCAGCACCAAGTTCTTGGGGGTGCACATCAGTGAAGACTCCTGAACTCCTGGACTACCAACACCACATCACTGGCCAAGAAAGCACAACAGCGCCTCTACTTCCTGCGCAAAATCACCCCACCACACATCCTGACCACATTCTACAGAGGAACCATTGAAAGCATCCTTTCCAGCTGCATCACTGTGTGGGGCGGTAGCTGCACTGACTACAACAGAAAAGCTCTACAACGCATTGTGAGAACTGCTGAGAGGATAGTTGGTGGACCACTCCCCTCCCTGCAAGACATCTACACCACCCGCCTCACCCGCAAAGCCATCACAATTGTCAATGATGCAACCCAACCCGCACACTGTCTTTTCAGCCTCCTGCCATCTGGAAAGAGATACAGAAGTCTCCGCTCCCGCACCACCAGGCTCATCAACTGCTTCATCCACCAGGCAGTGAAACTGCTGAACTCTCTCCCCTCCCGGCTCCCAGCCAGCAGTACCACCAGACTGGCAGGAGTATAGGAAGGTACCTACTGGACTGGAGTGCATCACTTCAGTATCAGACAAGAGGACCCTGAACAAACTACTCAACATCCTGGACAATGACTGTCATCCACTCCACAGCACTATCATGCAGCAGAAGAGCTTGATCAGCTGGAGACTACGCTCCCTGACATGCACAACAGACAGACTTAGGAAGTCATTTGTACCCAGGGCCATACAACTCTACAATGCTTCACTGAAAGGAAAAGGAGAGTTGGACCTCTCTGCATAGTCTATCTGCACCTGAACACTCTTATACAATTACAAGACATTTTCTACAATACTGTGTATTGTTGACACTGACTAGGGACCCTACTGGCTACATTAGTCCACATGCACAACTCCTCCTCACACTGTAACTTCATACTTGACCTGCATACTTGATTGATGCTTGAACATGTATATGACTTATACAGACTTATCCTTGCACTGATGCTGTAATTTTATATTACTAGGCTATTTTTAATTTTATCTTATTGTCCATATACTTATACTAGAACTGTTATATTGCTATGCTGATATTTTTTATTGTCCATTTACATATGCACATATTTATTGCTGGTCAATAGACTTTTAACCTTGCACTATTGCACTACTGGTCTCATTTGCACAACTACCTTGACACACTCCCTATACTGTACCTCAGTACATTCATGCGCATCTCTACCCACAGTATTTGTATTTTATTGTTATTTTAAGTAACTGTAGTATATGTTGTGTGTGATTTTTTAAGCTGCTGGGACCTTGAATTTCCCCTTGAGGATCAATAAAGTATCTATCTATCTATCTCTATCTATTTATATTACTACTACTGCTGCTACAATCTTGTGTTACACGTCTACGCATGGGACAAGTGTGAAACGTAATTCCGATTCCTTTGTATGTCATGTACATGTGAAGAAATTGACAAATAAAACTGACTTTGACTTTATATATAAAACATATTTGAGAAACAAAACCTTTTATAGACGGTGCTTAGGCGGCAGCACAAAATGGAATGTTCTGTCAGCAAAGGGTTAATGCTACATGATATCTGTCATAAAAGGCCCGTACCTGCTGTACGCGAACATCACCGCTGTTGTATGACAACCCAGAGGGAAATTTTGCTTCTCATTTCTGTATCTTGTACTGCTCAGGAGACAATATGGTGATTCTCTTTTAAGGCTCATTTAAGT
Organism: Limnothrissa miodon; assembly: GCA_017657215.1. Lineage (NCBI taxonomy): Eukaryota > Metazoa > Chordata > Actinopteri > Clupeiformes > Clupeidae > Limnothrissa > Limnothrissa miodon. Next base: position 19,593 of record JAGFZM010003068.1, read on the forward strand.
ATTCATTTTGTCACATTTGCTTCTCCTAATTTGGCTTTAGGAGAAATACAACAAGCCAAAGATGAGACCTCATAATGAGACAAATCCGAGTCATATAAGAGATCTCAGTTTT
>JAGFZM010003070.1:0-10289 GCA_017657215.1 Limnothrissa miodon
GAGAGAGAGAGAGAGAGAGAGAGAGAGAGAGAGAGAGAGAGCAATGCGTGGCCCCATAGAAGCAATAAGGCTGGTGTTAATACCGGCGTTGCTGATAAGGCAAGTCTATTTAAAGCTCTTATAGGAATGGGGTGGTGGTTCTTATTGGGATCTAAAAGGGTCTAATATACTTGCTTGGCCCACTGTTGTGGGGTGCATGGTGATTCTCCCCAGTTGCTAGTGATTCGCACTGTAATAACTGAAGAGGATAATTTCTGTTTGGGATCTGACATTATAAACTTAATTGGTTTTCATTAATAAAAGCAGTGGACTGAGACATTGATCAAAATGTGTGGATGTGGATGTGTGTATGTGTGTGTGTAATGTTGTGTCATGGTCATTTGCACACCACACACACACACACAACACATACACGAACAATACAGTTTCTTTCACACATTGTTTGTCTAATCACTGACGTTTTAGTTATTGCCTCGGCCTTTAACGGCGCAGCATCTTTAGTAATTGTTATCACTTTAATGGCGTCAATAAACAACATTGGTGGATCTGCAATGCATTGATTAGACTCTTCTGGTCACCCGTTTTGTGCGACTATGAGTCTCTCTGTGTGTGTGTGTGTGTGTGTGTGTGTCAGGGCGTAATTACCCTATCAGATCGAGAATGGCGTGCTTGCGTGGTCCAACTGTCCTTTTTGGCAGTGGCTCCTGCTGTGCATGACAGCGGCGATGGTATATATTAGTTCCCATAACTGTTAAAGCGGCATTAAGGTGTGCGAAGGCGGCTCACACTCGCTGCACTAATTTGTGTCAGCTTCTCCGAAAGGGGTCACTTGGGAATTTCCCACGGGGAAATAGCTTAAAGATGGCCTTTTTCACACATGGCTCAGGAACACACACACACACACACACTCACACAGAGTCAAGAGCTTACATACACGTATACATACACACTGAGGCATGTGGAGTTATAAAAGCACACACTTACACAAGCACACATCCATGCACACACATACACACACACACACACACACACACACAGGTGTCTCTTGAGTGTAGCAGACTACCCGTACACTGTTAAGTGTCCCAGAGGATTGATTTGTATCCTACAGGCATACCTGCTACTGAACTAGGTCCCTTTCTTTTTTTAATTCGTCTGTTTCTCTTTTGAACCCAATCAAGGGTAGGGAAGGAGAGAGGCGGACAGGGAGGGAGATTAAGGTATGGACTGTGATAAGCGTATAACAAAGGAAAGAAATGGGGGCTTTAGTGAATAGGCAGTACTTCCTCTTGACCGTGTTTAGCTCACATTATAGATGACTTAAAGCACACACACACAGTAGTGTACCCACACAAAGCATTCTGACAGCTCTCTTTACAGAATCCCATCATATCTTCACAGCACAATGTACTCTATGAAGTCTATGTACTCTTTGCTCTGCGTTTTAAAACAGTTGCACATTTGGCTATTTCCATTCCCAGTACAGTAGGTGCTGATGGGTTGTCGTCATCCTGTACATGACCTGGGCTCTTTCTTGCTGACAGGAAACTGTGCAAGGATGTGATCATAAAATGATGATAAAAAACATAACTTGACTTCCCATGTCAGATTCCAACGGCATATATTGTGATTTAGGGCATGGTTGGGACACTCCTTTACTAATAAAGACTAACTTGTTTGTGTTTCGCTTCATGTACTTGTTGTGGTCCCATCCATTTTTAGTATGTAGGGCATACGAGCACAGTACCCAGTTACAAAAATGGAACATTAAAGTACATTAAACTTCTCCATTAAAGTGAAACAGTTAGTGGGTTAGTGTGGCAATAACATTAAAACTACCTGTAAAATTTGTTTTAGACTGTAAAGTTTTTTAATACTACTATAAACAATATGAGGGAAGGAGATTAAAACTACTTCGTTACTGAAAAAAAGACAAAAATATATGCAAGATGCATAAAAAACATGATGTATCGAATACTTATCTAATGAGTATCTAATAATATATATACAGACATGGCCATGGGTTTTCCGTTTTTGGGATGGTCTTTTTCCAAGACTTTTTTGTGAAATATTTTATTGTGCAATAATTTATTGCATATTACTTTGTAATTTCTGTAACCGTGTCATCTTCACACTCTACATAACACCCAAAGGCAGCAGTCATGGCTGGCCAGCACTCAACAATACAACAAAGTCATTAAGGCTCATGGCACTCTAACTTGTGTCATGTTTTACCAATACAACTTCTCCCTTGAATCCCAATGTGTAGGCTATATACATATGTGTACAGGTACTGCGCACACACACACACACACACACACAAACAGAACATACTGTACACAACACCACATGCACACACTCATCTTAGGTACGTTTAAGTCCTGTATGGACACGGGAGATTGAGAATCATTTCCTCTGCATATGTAATTATATTAATATGATGAGATGCGCAAAGGTAATGAAACTACAAGAATAGGCTGCAAGACTAGCTAAATGATGATTAATGACGTTAAGCTTTAAAACGTACCCATGTATCTACTCTCTGTGTGTGACTTCTCCAAGACAAATACAAAAAGAAATCGCTAATGACTTTTAATGTGTGTATGCTTGGTGTGATTTCATAGTGCGTCCTCCTAATAACTCAGTGTTTAATGAATTGGTATTTAGGATGGAAACTATTGGGCTATACTTATTTGATACCATTATGGAGCAAATTAACCTTGCACTAGACTTAATTACATTTAATTCTGCTTGGCCGGCCATGAGATTCACAGAGATATCTATTACAAAAATTTAAATGCAATTTTCGATTGTGGATGGAGAAGATACAGTGTCCTGAAAAGCATGAGGCTCAACACAATCGTGCATCTCTGTTTCCGTAAGTTTGTGTGTGGGTGTCTGTGTGTGTGAGTAAAAGAAAGAGAGAGTGGTGGTGGTGTGGTGTGTGTGTGTGTGTGTGTGTGTGTGTGTGTGTGGGGGGGGGGTTATGGGGACTGTGATATACACAATTTGCAGTACTGTACTTGACGATTTGATATGTGTGTGGGTGGGTGTGAGCGTGAGTGTGTTGTCCTGGATGACAACAACATTGTGTACCGATGCACGTGTGTGTGATCTGTGTGTGTATGTGTCATGTAAAGATACATCGCAGTAGCTGCCATTTTGAAGGAGTTGAAGGTAGTAGATAAAAAACCTCTCCCAACTTCACCTTAACACCTTCACCTTTTTTTTCTTAATACGGGAAAGCAGCAGTGCATATAAGGGGAGGCTATAAAAAATGAAATCAACTACAGCAATAAACTGTTATCACAAAAACACCCTTCAGAAACAAAACCGCGAAGTTAAAGCTCTCCCTTCCTTTTGCTACTATCACTCTGACATGCTTTCTCTTCCCTCGATTAAAAGCTTGTCATATTTTGACAACCCTGTCACCTCTCCTCTCCCGGCTGCCCGTCACTGTCTGGCTCTCCCATTGCATTCAAACGGCCCTTTGAATTCAAATGAGTGCAATTGACGCTGTTGTTTTAAACTGCTGGCATATGTGAGGCAGGGATGGGGAGGTGTGTGTGTGTGTGTGTGTGTGTGTCTGGAGTTGGTTAGTGGGTGGGATGTGTGTGCTGATGGGGGTGTCAGTGGTGTAAATTGATTGAAATATGTCGCTATTTCACATTCATAGTCTCTTTGATTTCTCGAGACTCCGAGCATTGTTGAAGAGAGAAGGGGAGGCGTGTGTGTGTGTGTGTGTGTGGAGGGCGACGCATGTGGCTGAGTCGATGAGATTGCTAGCTGATATGAGCCTGAGTCTGGCTTGTCAAAGACCTTTTCCCCGTGGCGCATGTCAGCAGATCCCATCGATCCACTCAAGGCTCATACTGTAGATCCATGGGATCTGCTCGGAGGGAGACTGACTGAGATAACTCCACTACTAAATTACCATGTGTGTTTCTCTGCTGATGTGCATTTGCACATCGACATGCAAGCATAGGACGCATGCGAACAGGAGTGTATTTACCAAAATTTTCTTGTAATGTGTATCTAATGGAATAATAGTGGACTACTCACCATCTGAGAGACTGAAAACCTGCCCTACGCAGTTGGGTTACCCCCTTGAGCCGTCGGAACTGCCCAAGGTTTCTTCCTCTACCATAACAAGTAAAAACAAAAAACGCTGCTAGGGAGTTTTTCCTTGCCCCTGTTGCTCATTGGGCCTCTTGTGTTAAGCGCTTTGTGACATGCCTTTTGTAAAAATGCACTATATAAATAAAATTGAATTGGAGTGTGTGCATGTCTGTGTGTGTATTTGTTTGTGAGTGTGTGTTACATTAAGTGAAGACATTCTTTTGTCCTTGAATTAGCAAGCAATCGCAGACTTCATCTTAATGAACTTGGCCCTTACAGATATTCAAGGACCTCAAAAGAAACGGAAGTAACGTCAACTCTTTCAGTGCTGCCATCAGACATTTCAGGCTAAATAGGCAATCCAGCCACATTGAGAATCTGGTGAAGCACAAATACCACAACACTAATTGTGTTTCATATAAAGCCACATACACCAGCATCTTTCAAGAGTATTTACTGAGATGTCTTTTGTTCCATTGTTGATTTCAACATGGTTCTCGTTGCGAGTTAAAAAGTCCAAATGATTACTGTTATTTCCTTGGTATAGGTGGACACACTGTTTACACACACACACACACATGCAAAAGAAAGAAAAATATTGGGAGGGATGAGGGATTGATCGTGAATGTGTGTGTATGTGTGTGTGAGAAAGAGAAGGGGGAGAGAGGAGAGGAAGAGAGAGAGAGAGAAAGAGAGATAGAGAGTATTGATTCTCCCCAGTGAGGTGTGTTTTTGTGGACTGCTGTAGACAGGGAATCTGACCTCTTCTCCTAGGCCACTCCTGCCCTTGAGTGTGTGTTTGTGTGTGTGTGTGTGTGTGGGTGAATATGTGTGAGTGTGCGTGTGTCCATCTATGTGTGTGTGTGTGTGTGCAGGGACTCTGACTCGTCCTCCCAGGCTGCTCTGGGCTTCCCTTGCACTTCTAATGACCCACATCTCACTGCCATCAGTGTACAACTAGTCTCTCTCATTACTACCATCATAGCCCATCAGCTCCCATTACACAAACACACACACACGCACACACATGCACACAATCACATTACATGCACAGATGTGTGTACACAAGCACACCATATACATAGGAACACACACAAAAGCACAGAATACTTAACAAAAGACACAACACACACCCACACACACCATTATCCACTTGCACAGATGCACAGAGACAAACAGGGAAATATTATGCCAAAGTATTTAAAAACACATAATGCCTCATCTGAACTCTTTGGGATGTCATCTACCCTGCTAATAAAACCAGCCCTTCATTTCAAACTGAGGGCCTAGCCATTCGCTATTGAGATTACTCTGCTTGCTGGAGGTCTAAACGGTTTAAAAAGACTGGATCAGCCTGCCTTGACTGATAGCATTCTAGCTCTGCACTCCCTGCCTCCCTCTGTTCACTGGCTGGATGCCACCTGAGACCAGGAGATAAATGGGATCAAACCCAGACTAGCAATGTAGGAAGATGCTAATCGGGCAGCAGTGCACAGGAAGGCATGGCCAGGCTAGATACCACCCTTCGGCCATGACTTTTCAGCAAGGCGTGGTAAGCAGCTGATCTCCAGACCACTCTACCGCAGGTTAGGTTATATCCATCCTTGATCTAAGTTTGGAACAATGAGTCTGATTGTGATTGTTTCTCCGGCAACAAATTTGGGGGTGGCCGAAGCCAGAACTCGAAGTAGATTTGGTAACACTTTACCTGACACATTCATAGCTGTCATAAACTGTGTACAAAGCATTCATGACTGTTTCATAGGGGAGGACTCAACATACCCTGCCATTCATGAATGTAGTCGACAGGATGGGGAATACTGTACTTATCAAAATAAAAGTCAACAGTCTCAAAGCAAACTTGCAGTTTTTTTAAACTTGATCATGTCTCACACACACATACACACACACACACGCATGCATCATACATTATTCACCATTCTGTCTTCTACATGTATGAGAGGTTGCATAGAAATGTTGAGATTGACTCTATTTAAACACTCATACTTTGTGAGCAGTTTGACAGCTACTTTGTTCTATTCACTTACCCATCAAGTAAAGTTGTCAAATAGTATGTACAACACAAAAAAGTAAAAGATTAATATGAATAATCCTCATAACTTTTTGCCCAGTACTGTACATCGACACACACACACACACATACACAGACTCACACAGAAACACAAATAAATGTAAGAGCAGTCAGAGACAGGCCTGACACAAGGAACAAGTGGAGAGACACACTTGGAAAGGGATGACACCATTGGCGCTTGCCTAATCGGACATTAGAGAGATGGATGTCTCGATTGTGTTTTAGCGTGCACGGGCTGGCTCCGGGGATTCATTAGGACACGCACTCCCTTCAAACCGTAATCTATGGCTTAATTAAAGTTGCTAGGTTGAAGATCGCCACTGTGGCATCAGGAGCAAGCGCTTTGTTGTTCCTTCATTAGGGCAATATTTGTAATGAATGCACGCCGCAGACCGCCCGTCATTTGCATGTAATTAAAGCTGTTTCCTTAACTGTTTCCAAGGCTTAGGAGGCTCTGGTCGTTGCAGACCATAAGTCAAGGTTTTTTTTTGTCCCTTGAATATATTTTCCCCTTGGGGTGTGTATTACTGCAGTAGGACTTGAGTCCGCAGAGAGAAAAAGATGCCCCTCAAAATAAAAGCACGGGGACTAATGTACTGAAGAACAGTGATTTGTGCTTAATGTTTCGTGACTGTTCAGAAACAAATAGAGTTAATTGCTCAAAGTATTATTGCCAAAATAACATTTAGAAAACATACTAATGCTCCTCTCATAATAATAGTGTATATATATAATATATATATATAGCAAATATAAATCTGTGTGTGGGAGGGAAAGTACATTTGTGTGCTTGCCCATGCACTAGTATGTGCCCATGCACTAGTAGAGTCCGTCTCTGTTGTTGTTATTGTTTAGGAGGAGAGGTAGTGATCTTACATGGATGAGCCATAAACCCTGTAAAGTTTTTTTTTTTGTTTGTTTTTTTATACTGAACAACTTCCTTACACTACAATTCCAGACCTTGGTCTCAACCCAGCACAGGACCTCAGTGCATTGCACACATACACACATGCTCGAATGTTTCAATTTAATTTAAATATCTGAAGTGATCTGTATCTTAACATGCATCTGTGCTATTTCAGTTGAATCAATCAGTCCACAGTCACTGTCAGCGTGTATGTGTGTGTCTGTTTGTGCGCGCATGTCTCTCTCTTTCACTGTGTGTGTGTGTGTGTGTGACACCTTCCTTAGATCTGAATAATTTACATTCTATTGATTTCTTCACTTCACAGTTTACAGCTCCTATACCCTACCAATGTCTTCTTTCAGCAAGTGTGTGCATATGTATGTGTGTGTGTGTGTGTGTGAAACCACTCATGGTCAAATGACACAGACACGACCCTGAACACTAGAACTTCTTTAATCAATTCAGAAACAACTAACATCTGCAAAGTGCTTGTGAGAAGTTCAGACAGTGTTACAGCTTTTATTTACAAATTATGTTATAGCCGTTTTTTAATTAGTTAATTTTAAAGAGAAGCTGTTGAGTGATTATGTTACCAATATGGCCCTTGGAAGTGTTTGAAAGGTTTTCTGTCACTGGTTTTACCACAACTTGGTGTTGATTTAAGGTTAAGGTTATAATAATTATGTATAATTAAGTAAAACTTAATATTAAGTAAATCTGAATATGAGCTGTACTGTAATAGTGCTTTTCTTCAAGAGGAACACAAACATGTAATTCTAAATAGCCCATGTGCTGTTCTGTTGCTGCCATCTAGTGGAAACCATATGGTATAGTTGTTTAAATGCATAATTCTTCACTCCCATCTGCTGGTGATAATTGGTACAACAACATTCATTCATTACATACAGCAGCAAAAAAAGTCTTTTCTTAACTTGTCTCTTCTTCCCACTCACACATTATACATATTTTTTCATATCATAATTTAGTTGTTTATCAGTGTGTATCGTGAGTTGAAACTACACCAGTGTTGAATATCTTACCGACACTGCTCAAACTGCACAAATTAACACCACCCAAAAAGTACAGAATCTTTTCTTTCACCTCACACACATGTACGAACACACACACACACACACACACAGAGGCCCCTCGGTTACATCATTGCTCTCCCTCATTAATCTCAAACTGGAAACTCTACCTTAATGGCTATCGCTTACAGGCTCTTGTCCCCCTGAAGGAAGAGAGAAGGTCATTAACCACCCCATTGGAGAACCTATTGCCCATTCCACTCCTTCTAAAAAAGACTCACTGACAGAAAGATGGGCCACTCGAGAAGTCAGTAAAGAGTTCATCACAAAGATCCCTTTCTCTTCTTGTCTGTCAGTGCCTTGACAGCTTTAAAGAGTAATAATAGTAATAATAATAATACTTTACCAACAATTTTTACCAACATAGGTGAAATAAGTCATGTTTAAAAAAGCCGTCTTGTATGTCAAATGAAATGCCTCCCTATCCAATAATTCAGTTTAGCTGTTTGATTAGTGTGTCTGTTCAAAGCAATGTAATTGTTTATAGCCTACATATAAGCCTTCATACAACTCTTAATATCTCCTAGCGAATAACTTAATGAATAACTCATTGATTTGTTACTCTAACTTCCAACTCATTTCCAGTACCAAAACCTATAACCATGTTTCTTCTGTGACTGTAATTACTGTTTTTCCTCTCTCTCAAACCCACACACACAAAACCAAACAGTTCCCTCTGTGATGTACTGTACAGTATGAAGTTCCGTTTTCCCATCATTAAAATTTCAGTTAAGAGAAAAGCCGTCTGCTGTCATGCCTGGCCAAGGTGATGTAATAGGATGCTCGTTCACAGAGCTGTCAGCCAATCAGGTCAAATCTCAGCAAGACAGCAGCCAAGCCTCTTCCCTGCTATCATGCGGTCACAGACGGACACATCACAACACCGCAGTGGAAATCACTAAGCTCTGAGATACTCCACAGGCTGCCTCGGGAAAACTGGGCCAAATAAATAACCCAGAGTGGCATGAGAGCTCAAATAAGACACCAGGCTTCTAAGACTTGTGTTACATTTTGGTGTGTGTTAGATGATAACCACAGTAATTGAAATAGTAATGTACAACATATAGATATAGTTAGTTGTACAACATGTGAAATTGTGTAAATTAGAGTAATAGCTCAAACTATTACTCTAATAGTCTAAAAGAGAAAAAAAGATGTTGGAAAAGCCGCAGCAACAGACAGATAAGTCATTTCAAGGTGCTTATAGAGATCTAGTCCCACTCGTGTGAGAGAAACACCACATCAGAGACCTCCTCACAGCAGCCATGGTGGCCTTTTTCTGAGCCTGGCTTTTGGATCGTAGCCATGCATCTGCAAGGACATGGTTCCTATTCGAACCATGGTTAAACAATGCATATGAGTTCAACACTCCTACCCTCCGTGTCTCACTGTCACAGCTTTTTCTAAACTTTCAAAAGTTAAAAGCTAAAAATGAAACAAAAAAACGTTAACAGGACATTACAAGTGAAGTGAAAGAAAGCTGTATAGTTTTAAAAAAAGTTTAAAACAACATTTTATTGTAACACAAATAGGTACAAAAGTTACAAATATAGGCACACAGCCAGAAACATATCATATTCAACTGCTAATGTTAAGCATGAAAGACTTGAATCAAATCTCATTCATGGCCTAAAATTAGTTAAAGGAGAAATCCAGTGTTAATCAGCATAGACCAGCTAACACTAACCGAGAGGGGCAAATACTTTGTTCAATATAATATAACAAAATACAGAACTTGAACGGTTACCCGACATGGAAACTCTTGGGTCTGTATGTGTGTGTGTGTGAGAGAGAGAGAGAGAGAGAGAGAGAGAGAGAGAGAGAGAGAGATCACAGATTAAGACTGGCTATACTAAAACTATTTAATTTAGTACTAAGTGTTGGATACTTTCCTGACATTTGGAACAGAGGACTCATAACTCCTATATTCAAGACTGGAGACAGATCAGATCCCAATAATTATAGAGGCATTTGCATTAGTAGCAACTTAGGAAAAGTTTTTTGTAGCATCATAAACACAAGAATAACAAATTATCTCATCGAACACAACATATTAAGTAAAAGTCAAATTGGATTCCTGCCAAAT
>JAGFZM010003072.1:0-10261 GCA_017657215.1 Limnothrissa miodon
TAGAGGCCTGCACTCCCGCGGGTGTACCGCGAGACCCGCGGGACCCAACGCAAAACAGTGCAATGCGGGAATAAATTTGAAAGCTCATTGCGGGCGCGGGCAGGAGCGGGACTGCACTATGCGGGAGCGGGCGGTAGGATGATAAACTGCAATCCCGCAAACACAATATGTGTGTAAAATAAAATATACAAATGATTAATGTAGTGCTTAGCATACATAATTTGTGCAGAATATTTTATTTACTGTTACTAAAATCATTAAAACTTGTAGATGTAGCCTACGATAGCAAACGACATTGGTTGTTGGTTGGAAAGGTAGGTAGCCTATCCATCAGACGACCGAAATTCAATGTTGAATCAACGTGATGGACGGTCGTAGTGGTACACCCGTGGGAGTACAGAGCTCTGCTCAGCCAATTAAGAGGCCTTTCAGTGAGATAGAAATTAAGCCAACGTCCCTCTTGCAGGATTTTTGCGGGCGGGAGCGGGACAAAATATTGCCGGTGCGGGCGGGAGCGGGAGTGAAAATTACAATTCTTTGCGGGTGCGGGCGGGAGCGGGATAGCACAATGCGGGTGCGGGCGGGAGCGGGACTGATAATTCTGTCCCGCGCAGACCTCTAACTCAAAGTTTCGGTAGTAGTGAGGGCAAAGGGCAGTTAAGCGTGACGAAAATAAAGTAAAGAAAGGAATTCCATAACGTTATGACTTCTTGCTTTTACCCTCGGATTTCTGTCTTGATTTTATGTCCTTTATAACCGGCATTTATGATCACATATGTCCAACAACAAAATGTTTGCACCTGGCAAACATAAATTAAAAACTCTAACGTTACTTCCTGAGTGCATGTGTATCTCACTGCTAGTTTAAATTACCATGATTAAACTTAGGCTGTGAAGTTATCAAACGGGACAGCTGATGCGTCATAGATAAACGATCTTGGACGGGATTCTAGAATACTTGTCTGGAACCACAGTTTTAGTTCAGAGGAAATCTCATTTTCAGGGATTGGTGTGGAGGTATGAATCTGTATGGTTATTATTTAGACCATATGAAGAGATTTTTTTCCATGAAAAAAGCTGATTAGTGCAACTTTATAACGAACTATATCATAAATATAGTGTCAAAAGAAATGACTGGAGTGGGTCTTTAACTTCTTAGGTTGCCAGCACATTGTTAAAACTGGATGACAATACTTGTCCAACAAGAACTACAATAGTTTTTCCATGAAAATGAAATTCACCTGTGTTACTGTACCAGGGAACAACTCCGCATCATATTCAACTAGGACCCACTGTCCGACCTCAATGGTGACCTAAGCACTGTCAGTGTTCTCCTCTCTCTCCAAGAAGATGTGGCAAGATGGAGAGAAGCATGAACAGTTCTTTTTACCAAAACATGATACTTCTCTTGTGTTGATCCTGGAATTGTGATTGTAAGCTGTTTCATGAAATAATAATAAAAAAATAAATAGTTTAAGTTTCAAAGGGGCAATTTAAGGGCATATTTATGTATTTTATATTTTGTATGTATTTATGTTATCTATTTTATTTATTATGAGTCTTTTTAAACTTTTATTTTTTTACTTAAGCTGGGCTCAAACTACACAATTTAAAAATCTTATACGATTTTGACGTCGGGTTGCGCCGCACACATAAAGAGAATCACAACCGACAATCTTGTCTACAGTCGTAAACACGCACACACTACATGATTGGAACGCCCAACATTCCATTTCCAGTCGTAAATATCAAACATGTTTGATATCTACGATTCCCGATCGGTCAGTCTTGAAACCCCGAAAATTTTATCTTAGAACGTCGCACACGACAAAGGAAACTGAGCCGACAATCGCTTACAATCCTCCTGGGGACTGAACGTTCCCCCGATTGTCGTAAGGGGGGGTTCCAGCCGAGAATCCTATAGTTTGAGCCCAGCATTACTTGATGTATTTTCATTGTTGTTGGAACGGGTTTAAGGTGTGGAGGAATCAGTTCTGCGCTCTCCTGAATTTTCTCCTCTGACACTTTATGTAGGATCACAGATGAATTGGTTTTAAGCTGGTCATACAATTCTATCTGCCAGATTTTTTAAGGCCCCACCAACGCCGTCGGGTGCACCTTTTCCATGTGACGCCTCCGTGAAGTTCCACCGATCCACTGAAATCCATGCATAAATGGCACTGTGGAGGCCAGGTAGAATGCTGTCTTGTTGCGGTATTGAGAAGTTGGGCCATCTGAAATGAAGTGAATATTTTGGACATCTGGATATTTTCGTCGAATGTCTTTCAAAATGGGATCAAGATGAGCCCATGTTGCTGTGGCATCATGTGATTACTGTTGATTACAAATGATTACTGTTACTTTTATTTTGTAATTAAATTACGTAATTTTGTTACATGTAACTAGTTACTCCCCAACACTGGTATTACAAGTGTAAGGAGAAGGGTAAAATAAAGACGGTACAGGATCTCAAAAAAAGAGAGCACGAGAAAAAGAAAGTGCAATGGAGGAAAAATTCTGCAAAATACTATCAAAAGAAAAAACAAGCAGAAGCTCTACTCAACCTGACTCCAGAATCCTCAATAAATGAGCCAGAAAATTCTTTGATGAATGAAGAAATAAACCATGAAGAAATTCTGACATTCTGAAAATCTAAATGACTCAACAGCAGAGAATATAATATTTCAGAGAAAAATATTTCAATAATATCACTTTAAACTATATGTAATATAACCCATGGATGACATGTTTAGAAATGTATCATTAGAATTTTGATAGCATTTAATTTAATCATTAAAATTCTTTATGCCACCATAAGTCTGATTTAAACTTTAACCTTAATGAACTTCACACTTTAATGAACAATATAACTTGGCTACTGGACATCTGCAAGTGTAGAAAGAGCATAATTTAGCTCACAGATTTCCTCATCATTACATGCAATTTGATTTCACTCTGCAACCAAGGCTAAACACCAAGACAAAAACACTCATCTCAGAATTGGGACCAATCACAACGTGAACTTTTATTCACTCTTTATAGCTGGGAATTGAAGAATGTCTTCATTCTCTAACAAAGTTGAGGTGAGACAGTCAATATAAATTCTACTAATTTTGCACATACCTTTGCATATGAGACATTTGAAAGACTCCTTTATTTGCTCAGCTGCAGCGTTGCTTAAAATCAGCACAGTGCAATTATGACTCCTGGCTAACTGTGAAAGACTATTTTCTACTTCCTCTATTTTCTCCATAATTTCTTGTAAAGCTGCAACACCTACTTCTGAACTACAGAGAAAAGCCAACATCATAAGGCCCACAAATGAAAAAATGTAAATGTAAAATTTTATACGTGAAAGTAACGGTAAAAAGTAGTTTTGTGCCCTGTTGAAATTCTCTGTCTCTGGGACAGCGTAAATTTTGCGTGAATTCTGCTTCCAATAAACAGAAAATAAAAAATGCCTGTGAGTGTCTGCCAATATCATAAACTGAATTGGTATGTCAATATCAAGTGGATACTGTCTGAATAGTCATCTCACTGTTTCTATATCCTTCATCCCCAATGCAGAAAGTACAAATTCAATTAATCATACCGTATCTCATGACAGTGAGTACACCCTCCTTATATAATAAAATACTTAAAAGTATTTTTGTTGAATTGCCTACTGTATAATGCATACAATACGCCAGCCCACTAGATTTAGACAATGTTTATCTTTAAGCCAACAGGATGCTTAACTTTTCACATGTTTAGCACTCATTCACCTGCCTCATGCCACATGACTAACTAAACTTAAAGCAACACGCCACCGTACTTCAGTATTGTAATATGTTCTTCCCCTAAATTAGACAAGTTGATACATACCTGTTTTGTCTCTGTGCGTGCACGCAATCGTTCGGTTTGCGATGCTACTTTCTTAGCATTTAGCTTAACCCAGTTCTTTCAATGTACACCAAATAGCCTTGAAGTTAGAAGCCACCAAGCAAATCCACGTCTTTCCTATTTACATGCGGACACTCGAATAGTTATTAAAAGACGGTTGTGGTGACACAAAATAAAACGTAGCAATTTTCTAAGCAGATAACAATGAGAACTATCTATGGCGGAAGAACACTTGGGAGCCCTTTGCCGTCGGCGCAGTAACATCCTTGAGGGAGAACATATACAGTCAATGGGGGTGAAGATTTGTCAGGAGTGAGGATATTACTGCGCCGACGGCGAAGGGCTCCCAAGTGCCACAACCGTCTTTAATAACTATTCGAGTGTCCGCATGCAAATAGGAAAGACGTGGATTTGCTTGGTGGCTTCTAACTTCAAGGCTATTTGGTGTGCATTGAAAGAACTGGGTTAAGCTAAATGCGTCTAAGTTAGGGGAAGAACATATTCCAATACTGAAGTACGGTGGCGTGTTGCTTTAAGGACCAGGCATTTCACAATATAAGGTACCTCGTGTCCCCTCTGAGTCCCCACTGAATTTCATTGCACCTTGAGTCTGTGAGGAGAAAATGCTCTTCAGTCTGCATGGCAAGCTGCACTTTGCCAGTAATACCATCCGTTGATGAATCTGACCACAACAGAGCGACTGGTGTAAATAACCCATAAAAGGTTTACCATTTTAGGTAGATTACTTTATTAGTATGTAAGAGAGTTTTTTAGTTTTGATATTTCATACATGTTTTACTAGGTTTTGTCAGTTTTGGTAAAATACACAGGCCTTATATGGCATCCCATGCTTTAGGAGGAACTTTTATTTTGACAGTGTCAATGGCAGTGATACTACGCCTACATTAGATATAGTCAGAACATAACAGAGGCACACTTAGTGCAACCTAGGCAAATGGACTTCCTCATCAGGACGAGGCAGCATCCACCTCATCCAAAAGAAATCGTGTGGATGTGGTGGAGGTCATAAAGGAGATGCGGGCGTGAGATGTGGAGGAGATCAGGAAGATGCAGGAGAGAGGAGGTCCGCCTGACAGAGGCAGCTGAGAGAAAAGCGAGGGAGGAGACCCGGTACCAGGAGCTTTTAGAGTGGGAGGAGGGACAGGGAGTCACGGGAGAGGAGGGAAAGGGAGGCTGCTGCCAGGGAGGAATGCCTCCTGGCCATCCTGGAAAGGATGATTAATACATAAATAGATTAATTATAGATAAGTAACAAATAAGAAATAGATAAGTAAATAATTAACTTTTTACATTTATATACTATACATTTATAAGTATCTTCCCTACTGCATTCAAGTATGCTCAGGTAACACCTCTACTCAAAAAACCCTCTCTTGCTCCCGACCAGGACGGAAACTACAGGCCGGTCTCTCTCCTTCCGTTCCTTGCTAAAACTATTGAAAGGGAGGTATTCAAACAGGTTACCGAATTCTTGAGCCAACAGAATCTACTCGACCACAACCAATCTGGCTTTAAGAGTGGCCACTCCACTGAAACAGCTCTACTATCTGTGGTTGAAACCTAAAAAGAAGCCAGAGCAGAATCAAGGTCATCTGTACTCATCCTGCTTGACTTGTCAGCTGCGTTTGATACGGTAAACCACAGTATTCTATTATCTATACTGTCAAACATGGGCATCAAGGGTGATGCATACTGCTGGTTCAAATCCTACCTCACTGGGCGACTGTTCAAAGTATCCTGGCTAGGACACACGTCTGCGCCTTACCACCTTGCTACTGGAGTGCCCCAAGGATCTGTGTTGGGCCCCCTTCTTTTCTCCATTTATAGCACTTTGGGCCAAATCATCCGCCAGCACGGCTTCTCTTACCACTGCAATGCCGATGATACCGAGCTCTATCTGTCATTCTCACCCGATGACCCAACCATCCCAACACAAATCTCAGATTGCCTCTCTGACATCTCTGCATGGATGCAAGACCATCATCTCCAGCTGAATCTCTCAAAAACCAAACTGCTAGTCCTCCCTGCTAAACCAACTATTCACCACAACATCTGCATCAACTCTGGCTCCTTGTCTCTTGCTCCCTCACGGGTAGCCAGGAACCTAGGTGTTATGATTGATGACCAGCTAACCTTCAATGACCATGTTGCCTCTGTTGCCCGGGCCTGCCGCTTTGCACTATTCAATATCAAAAAGATCAGACCATACCTAACTCAACAAGCCTTCCAATTGCTGGTTCAAATTATTGTCCTCTCACGCCTTGACTACTGCAATGCCCTTCTGGCAGGACTTCCTGCCTGTGCCGTCAAGCCACTTCAGATGATCCAAAATGCTGCGACGCGTCTCATCTTCAATCAGCCGAAGAGGACGCATGCCCCTCTGCTAATCGAGCTCCACTGGTTGCCTCTGGTGTCTCGCATCAAATTCAAATCACTGATGCTGACTTACAAAGTGCTTAGAGGATCTTCCCCTTTTTATCTAAGCGCTCTCATAAAGGCTTAGGCTACCCCCCGACAACCCCGGTCCTCCAATGACTGTCGACTGGCAGTCCCGGCACCTCGCCCAAGGCAATCCAGACTCTTCTCATGTGTCGTCCCACACTGGTGGAATGACCTACCAAAAACAATCAGAACAGGGCCATCTCTGGAGGCCTTCGAAAAGCTCTTAAAGACCCAGCTATTCAGAGAACATCTTCTGTCCTAGCACTAAATTGAACTGAAGCACTATTCCCTAGCACTATGCTCTTTAAGGTTTCTGCTATGTAGCTTGATTGTTATCCTCTTTTTGTAAGTCGATTTGGATAAAAGCGTCTGCTAAATGCATAAATGTAAAAGTATATACTATTATATACTGTTATACACTAATACTTTTGTTAATAACCTGTTAAGTACTTGTTAATAATACTGTTGTTAATAAATGTTTACTGGTTTTACTCTTACTGAATTCTGTACATCCTTATTATTTAATTGCTTTAGAACTATTTGTGTAGCTGAAGTTTTACATTCACAATGAAAATATCTGGATAAGGTGGTAATTGATGGTAAATGGAACTAATTTTGGTCAGGAACACCATAACAGCAAGTTCCCATTCTGTGTCTCTCCTCTGTACCACTGATGGCTCCCACACAGATGCTGATAAACTTGGCGGTGTGGTCACAGACAGCCTGAAGATGGATCGAATAGAACAGCTTCCTGTTCAGGTAGCAGGCTGCATGTTCGGAGGGGGGCTTCACTCTGATGTGGAAGCCGTCAATGCTGCCTGCCACATGGCTGAAAACTGCGCACCCTGCCAGACGAGCAAAGCCTGCTCCTATCGCCACTAGCCCCTCTCCTGTTGGGTGGCGGATGGTGTTTGAGAAGAGAGCCTGTATCCTCCCAATGGTTTTGTGTACAGCCCGGTGAAAAGAAGTCCGGGGCATATCAAATGCCCTGGACACTACGCGATAGGAGGTGCCGCTTGCCAACCAAAACAAAAAAACGTCAATGACTCAATGATGGGCCCCCATCAATGATCCAGGTCCCTCTGCCATCAGAGCACTGAATGATGCCCGCGACAGGCGAAAGTCAGGCTGCATGTCACTTGCGCCATGAAAATATAGTGCCAGTATTGGCACTGGAACATTCATCTGGCAATACTGCCTGGGGTTGGGATTGAGAGCCTGCAGATTTCCCATGCCATAATTATTTTGATATGCTTTATTTATAGCAGGTTAGGCGAGGGAAACTGGATTAACAGGCATACAACAGAACAGTAATAATTCATGGCAAGAAGAGAGTAGACAGAACGTATTAAATATTATTGATATTTTTATTGAATCAATTCAGACAAGCTCCACATAGAACATTTTTTAATATAAACAAATAAACCCACGCCCGTGTGCTTAGTGCTGTGAATGGCTCGGCCACCGCAAAGAGGTACCCCCTTGGCCACCTCAAAGAGTTGCCCCTTGACGTACACCACTCATTTGCCGTAGTACGTTTCCACAAAGAGATTCTCTTTTTGCGTTGCCATGGCACTGACACCAGAGAGAATTTACAGAATGGGAGATTGTCTAGTGATTAGCTAGGTTAACATGTTACATGTAATAGTATACTGGAGATACCTTGAAAACTAAAGCACTTAAAAATGATCTATAATCCCAGAACAACATTTGGATCAGAATAAAATCCAGTGAGAAGCTGTGCAATTGCTCATAAGAAGAGGCAGCACAACTGGAAATTGACATCTTCACCATAGAACCATTTGAATGTAAACTCAACAAAGACGTGTAGCTATAAGATGCTAGGTCAATACTGGAGAGGGAGTGATTGTGTGAGTGAGAGCGAGTGTGTCCTGGGTGTGTGTGTGTGTGTGTGGTCTCCAGTGGCGCCACCAGGGGGTGGCTAGGGGTGGCTACAGCCACCCCAGAATTATCCTCAGCCACCCCTTTGCCACCCCTAAGAAAATTTTAATAATGCATATTTGTGAAAATATAATGCAGACTAGATTATATTATCCACGATGTAAAATTTTGAAATGGGAGGAGATACAAACAGCAGCGCTGCTTTTGCCATCCTCGCAAACTTCACATAACAACCCCCCTCCCCCACCACCCATGCAACGTCTGCTCCTTGCATAATCAACTAACGTTACCAGCCATCATAGACGTCCACCGGAAAAAAAAGTGAGATATTCGCTCCTTTTTTGTCAATAATGTAAGTGCAGGGTTCCCGTCATTTAAAAAAAAAAACTATTTGTAGCTCTGGACCATCGGAAACCTTAATTTGCTGCCGTTTTTTAGAGCTTACATATAGCATCAAAGTTACAGTATGCAGGCAAGGAAACAAGTGTGAAGCTACGTTAATTGAGTGGCCGGAGAGAAAATTGCTTTTATGGTGAAACAATGCTCAGATAAAACAATGCACACAGTGAATGACATGTTAGTTATAAGTACGGTTTTACAGAATGTTTAGTCATAGGGACTTCATTACTTAGGCTATGTGCTGCATTCAAAACCAGCCTTGTCAGCAGCAGCCCAGCGAGGAGTGAGGTCAGTGGCAGTTATCAACGTTGTTGAGACGGCATAATTTTGATTTGGTTTCTTAAACCATTCTACTGATAGATCTGACTTAATGTTCAGTCGCTGCCAATCTCGTTCCAGATACAGCCATGATTAGAAAACAGCTTGTTGGATCTTGTCCACATACACACAATCATAATCCAAACGACGATCAAAAACATCAGATATAACGCAGGAATGTGCACCTTTTAAGATGGGGTGTCATGTACACTTTGAAGAATAGGGCATTGGAACTAACTGGATATTCAGGCTGCTAAATTAGTAGCCTACCAACATGAGTTTGCTGAGATGAGGATCAGAATAGGTAAGCGCGCTGGTTTATTTTATTATTGCAACTGGTTGGCTTAACAGGTTTTGTTTAAATAGTAGGGTAACGTTCAATTATTACCCTATGTGCCGTCATCAGCCCTGCAGTGGCCTTTTTCGTGTATACTATGGTCGACTTTTTGTAATCCAGGGAAGTATGACCTGTCTGCCACCTAATGGCAAAAAACTTAAACAAAATTAGGCTTCTCATTCGTTCCATTGGGCTGTTGTTTAGAAGACGCGCCCTTGCTGAGTGTAGGCCTACTCGACATGGCGCTTTTAATCTTGCATTTCAGTGAATATGGACTATTAGCCTGTAGACTAACTTTAACTCACATTAGGTCTAGCCAGAATGTGTGCTATAAGAATCGCAGAACAATGTATGAGATGTATATGCGTGAGCAAAGTTGTGCCGTGAATTTTCCGCTCCATAGCGCCACCGTGCAGATTCGGCCCCCCTCAATGTCAAACTGCTTCCTACGCGCCTGATGTCACACAACGGCAATTTTCAGTAGTACAGTAATACATGAATATGCCCACGAGTTTTTCATATTATGTCACTGAAATTAACGTTGTTAAATACGTTTTTCATGCTAGCTTTGCTAAGCGGGAATGTTAGTCTACCACAGCTAACTAATGCGAAATGGCTATGTGAATCTGCCTAGGGTGATGATGAAAAGAAAACGGGACATATCATAAACAGGATTGTATTTTTGAGTGCTATATTGAAGAGATAATAGCAAAAGTCATTGAATACTGACCTGCACCTAATATCTTGTATACATCATTACATTATCAGAATCTATAGCATTACATTTTATGATGGACTTTAGTTTGGTATGCCACCCTAAGATTTGCTCTGGCCCCCACTAGCCACCCCTAGAAAAATATTCTGCTGGCGCCACTGGTGGTCTCCTGGGTATGTGTGTGTGTGTGTGTGTGGGGGGGGGTTCCTGGGTATATGTGTATGTGTGTATGTAGAGTGTTGTTG
>JAGFZM010003073.1:0-15585 GCA_017657215.1 Limnothrissa miodon
TGTCAGAATGGATGACCACAGGGCAGATGTCGCTGGTATATAGGTCGGCCTTTTGAACTTATATTTTTTGAATGAGCTCTGGATTTATGGATTATGAATCATTCTGTATGTGTGTGTATGTGTTACACTGATGTGTGTGTTACTCCGTGTGTTACTGTACATTATGGTTAGCTGTAAGGATGCCTATGGATGTGCATCCTGCTTTAGGGCTGTCAATCTAACTTGGCTGGCTGTGAAATAGCCCCTTGGGGGACATTCACTGATCTCTAAAGAATAACTGGATAGGACATCTACGTCATAAGGTTGAAGCCACAGTGGCAGCCGCCATATTTGAGTTCTATCCATTTTCACTCTGCCTGCTGAAGAATTCCGTTGGTCCCAATGGTCCCAATCGGGTCCCAATCTGCCTTGAGCATTCTATTGGCTTCATTGTTGATGGGGCTCTAACAATGGGTTAGCCTATCCAGTTATTCTTTAGAGATCAGTGGGGACATTACAGATAACCGGAGGATGATCATGTGAGCTCATTGCAGACAGGATAAGAGTACAGATATAGTTCCTTGATTTTAATAAAGCCAATAGGCGGTTGGCTGGGGCACCCTTTGTCTACACAATAAACACATTACACAGGCCATTCAAACAGACACACACTCCACTCAAGAATAGGATGAATGACCAGAAGTTTCAAACATAAAACACATTGTAAAACAAACTAAACACATACAGTTCAAGCAGGGGGCCTCCCTCTCCCTCACAAACACACACACACACACACAGGCTGTTGTTCTTCAAGCAGCTAAGTCGGACACACCCACTGAAGGAATGTGTTTCCCCCTTGAAGTCTCCCCCCTACCCCCGTGTGTGTGTGTGTGTGTGTGTGCGCACACGTCTTGACCCAGTGGTGACCTGCTTGAACAGGGCCAGGGTGGTTGGCATCTCCTCTTAAATCACTGGCCATCAAGGCGTCAGTAGAGGCTACTGCACTTAGGCCTGACTGCCGTATCGATTACTACTGCAGTAGAATAGAGAAAGGGAGAGAGAGAGTGTGTGACAGAGAGTGAGTGTGTGTGTGTGTGGTTGTGAGAGAGAGTGTGTGAGTGGGGAAAAAGAGAGAGTGCGAGAGAAAGTGTGTGTGATTGGGAAAAAGAAAGAGAGTACGAGAGAGAGGTTGTGTGTGTGAGTGGGAAAGAGAGAGGGAGAGTACGAGAGAGGAGTTGTGTGTGTGAGTGGGGAAAAAAAGAGAGAGAGAGGTTGTGTGTGTATGTGCGTGTGTGTGTGTGAGAGTGGGAAAAAGAAAGAAAGAGAGCGCGAGAGAGAAAGAGAAAATTGGCCAGAAAAACTACCACAGTACGAGAGATGGTGATGCCCATATCTTAATTAACTGACCAAGAATCTAGTGCAGACACACACACACACACACACACACACACACACTTTATGTAAGGAAATGAGACATCACTCACTCAGAGTAAACAATTCATGTCATTCATTCACTGTACACTCATACCTCTACTATCTACATATCCACATGACTCAATTGCACACGCGCACACACACACCTCCTCCAGAATTAGGGATGCACCGATCTATCGGTGTGATATCGGTATCGGCCGATATTGATGAGTTTGACTGACATCGGCCTATGCGCTTACCGATATTATTTTGCTGTTACATAAAGAACGCAATGAGTTATCTTTCATTCCGGCCTGCCTTGCTGCGGCTGCTTTAACAGCTTGTGCATGTGGTGTGTGAATGTTAGCTTACATTTATACAGTCTATGCTAAAGACCAACAAAAAAAGACAAGAAGTTGCCGAGAAGAAAGCTTAAAGACAACATGACTCGTTATTAACCACGGCCTTTGAGAAGAAAAACGTTTTACCAGCAAACAGTGTGAGAGCAAGAGGGATAGGCCAACAAAAAGGATAATGAAACTAATCGCTGTAACGTTAGATTAGGTCGTGGGAGAGAATGTGATATTCCGCAGCCTTTAAGGAGAACATGCAGCCCCGCTACAAAATCCCGAGCCGCCAGTGTTATTTTGCTGATGTGTGCCTGCCCGAAATCTGTAACGCATTCGCGAGCTACCGGCTAGTGACATCCCTGCCATCAGCTTCAAGACTGATATGGTGCTCAGATGTAACAGCACAGTGGATTGATGCGAACAAAACCGAGTTGGTCTCTAATTATTAGTTAATTTGTGTTGCTTTATATGAGAGTGCACAGCATTTAAAGGTGCTCTATGAGATGTTGCAGGATTTTAGCGCGATTTCATTATTATCTCAAATCGTAGGCATCTCCCCGTGATCAGCTAGCTTTCTGCCTCCTGAATACACTATGATAAAACCCGGTCTTGAAACACAACACAAGTTTAATTTAGCACCCCAAAGATTGTCTCTGATTGGTTGATTCATGATTGATTCATGAATGCAAGGCATAACTAACATGCAACTTATTAATAGGCCCATCATCAGAAGTCAGTTGATAAAACACATAATAAATAAGTAATAAGGAAATACTATACATTTACTATGCATTACACAGTAGCACAATCAGCAAATGCCATAAACAATAAATTAATGGATTTTAGAAAGAATTTAAAAGCAAAAATAGAAAAAAAAATAGAAAATAAAAAAATATCGGTATCGGATCGGTATCGACCATTATCCAATTAAAAATATCGGTATCGGCTTAGAATTTCTATATCGGTGCATCCCTATCCAGAATTATTCATCACTTGCTCAGATTTAGCGTTACGTCATTATGTTAGGCTGCTTGATTATCACAACCATCATAATCACAATTATTAGGGACCTTTTGAAGATAATATTTATTTATTTATTTATTTTCGATATTTACATTTTGGTTACAAAAATATAATGACATGAAGCATCAGGCGAAGAATTCTCTTGAAGCAACTAGTGACAGGGCAAGGTTTAGGGCAAGTCTCTTATGCTACTGGGGGTATCTATATTCAAGCATGGCAGCAAGTCAATGGTAAATCCTATGTGGAATGTGATATGTTTACTGCAGTGAATCCAATAGCCTTTTGACTGGTTCAGAGTATTTCAAAGAGACAGCACTGCTCAGGTTAGACATCTCACTAAAGAAAATGTGTTTCCTGTGAAGACACCCAAGCCCATGTTATTTGGGTGGGATGGATATTTCTAACCAAAAATCAAGCCCTGTAGTACATCTGTAGAGTGTGCACGCACGCACAAGCCCACACACAGACAATACTGAGTACATACCAACAGAACAACTGAAAACACACGCTTCCAACAAATATTGACCAACCAGTGCCATCACTATCAACCCCACCCACACAAACAAATCAGGACAGACTACACTGGAACACCATTTCATCATCATCAACCGATACGACCTGATAAAACAGCCTCGCACAAGTCACATGATCAGCCAATCGGGGGTTTCCCAGCAGCCTTTGCCCACAGACATCTCTCAGGACACCAGCAAGTGTGCCAGTGGCTCAGAAAAGAACTCAATTACCATCACCACCACCACCCAATCAGCAATGGAGGCAGACCTTCTGCACTGCAGGGAAATAAACGATGCTCACGCTCTCTGTGCCACCAGAGAGGAAGGAATACGCTGAGAGGTGACGGAATGAGAAGTAGATCAAAGAAGATGTGAGGAGGAAGAGGAGGTGGTGGTGAAGGTTAGGATGAGGCCAATGGAGAGGAAGATCTACGATGCAATTCAGTGGCTGCATGCCAGTGTCAACCCAAAAAAAGCAGAAAACCTTCAAAGAAACCCCAAAAAGATGGCTTTAAAGAAAAGGGATGTGGGCTGATTGACTCCAGACTGTTCCTTTAAGCTTAAGACAATGAACAATGTCAATGAACATATCCACAAACAGCTAGAAAGTTTTGAATATAGAACTAGGTTTAATCTAAGTTCCTTTGCCCTTGAAGTGATACAGGAGAGGAGTGCAAGCACCTGGGATTGTTTGTGTCTGTACGTGTGTGTCTGTATACGTGTGTGTGTGTACGTGTGTGTGTGTGTGTGGGGTGTGGTGTCTTGACCTCAGCTGAGCAAATTGGGTTGAGAAAAAGAATGATACCACAAGAGTTGAACAGAACTGCCCTAACAATGACGACACGTGGCGCACAAGAGAAAGAGAACTTATTCTAAGTGACAATATGGAAGAGGATGTTAAGAGCAGAAGTGTGTGTATGTGTGTGTGAGCGAGAAAGTGCAAGCGAGAAAGTGCAAGATATAGACAGCGAGAGAGAGAGTGTGTGTGTGTGTGTGCGAAAGAGAGAAAGAGAGAGTGAGAGACAGAGACACAGATAGATAGATAGATAGATAGATAGAGAGAGAGAGAGAGAGAGAGAGAGAGAGAGAGAGAGAGAGAGAAAGAGAGAGAGACAGACACAGATAGATAGAGAGAGAGAGAGAGAGAGTGAGTGTGTGTGTGTGTGTGTGTGTAAGGGAGATCAATCACCTCCTCTTGGCTAATAACCAGAGTCAACAGAGCAGCAGTCTGCATGACTTTGCACAGACATTCCGTTCTCCTTCTTCCTCCAGACAACTATTAGCCCTCCTATTAGCACACTAACAGAGTACCACCAAAAGACCCCCACACTGACCAACATTGGGGAGGGGGATGGTCTGATGGCAACCACAGCTGTGTTGTTGGGAGAGAGCTACAGTCTGAGAATGAAGATTTACTAAATATTTACTCATTTATTTGGCTCCGTGTCTGACGCAATGTGAACACAGTGTTCGTACAACATCTACCACAACACATTTAGTCAAGTCATCAATCTGTGGCAAGATTCTGCACCTGACATGAATATCTTTTGAGCTTCTTCAAAAATTCAAATACAGTACAGAACAAATTCTTATTACAAAGACAACAGCAGAGACAATGTAGATTATTCCCTGAAACTGTATGTCAGGGCTACACATACAGGCTTTCTCTCTGACTATCTCTCTCACACACACTTGCTCTTCAGACCAAAAGATACTATGAGCTTTTAGTCTGACACATCTACAAGAAAATGCTTTCATTTAGACTGAAATAATAACTTGAGATTTTAAAAAAGCTTAAAAATAGTTTAAAAGGCTAAAAAGCATAATGAAGTGCACAAGTCCTTCAAGTTTGACCTTCAAAAAGCAGTTTCTGAATCTCCACCAAAAGTCAGATATCGTTTATGTGAGGCCGCGTCCTAAAGAGCTCTCCTCGCTTTTCTGAATTTCTGTATGGCACGAGGTATTAGTCGAGGCTAACCCGCTGCAAAGACACAGAACTCACAGCTCGTTCGTCAGTAATTTTACTATCCATCTCTTAAAACACAATTCTTCAACTCCCCGTGGGTTAAATTCTGATTAATTTCCCCTTTTTTGAGGTGGGGCGGGGTGGGGCAAACATCTACCCCCACACTAATCCTAAATCCGTGGCTGTACAGATGCTGAGTTACACAACCAGGCAGGGACGAACTGAGCTAGATCGAGCCACTGACAACTGTCAAAATCATTTATTATATCATTTATTAACAGTCAACTTGCTCACAACGACTAGTTGTGAGAGACATCGTATACTGGGGAAAGTCATCGCTGACTCTCAAATGAGAGAAGTCGTGATGCATGCCACAGTGCGTCAATAATAAACAAGATGTTAACGGTAAACAAGTGTAGGATTACACGCCATTGTGAACTGCCCTCGCAGGGTCGTGTCGTGCAGCATGCTATTAACAGAGCTCATCATCTAGCTTAGGACCAATCAACAAGTTGTTACTGGCTTTGCCTCCAAGCTAACAACATGGTCTAAACTCTAGGGTCTGGCGTTGATATGGCCAACGGTCATTACTTGCCGGTTGTTCGAACTGGCTCGTCGTTATCTCTGGCCAAGCTTCACAAACGCTCAATGACATTACAACAAACTCGAGTCAGAATGCAATGCCAACCTATGCCACCGGGAACTACATTGGGAGACAAGCCACTTGTTCTTATCTCTACTCTCCGGTCTCCAAGTTCAAATATTAACGTTGGTAGCTTTGGGACAGTGTATACACCCAGAGTAAAAACACGGTATTTCACAGCAGACCCCAATAAGTATTTTTTTTCCATGTGACGTACATCTGACACAGTAAAGAGGGCCTGTTTAATCGAGTTAGCCATTGTTAGCTGGCCTAACCAGGTCAGATTCAGGGGCGTTTAACAAGTAGCTTTAGCCAGTCTGCATTGGGTGGGTATCTCGCTCGATATGAACGTTAACTTTCCTAACGTTAGCTAGCTATTCTTAGACTGAAAGGTCTTATGTACGCTACCACACAAACTATTAAACCAATTAAACAGTCTCATTCTTTTACATACATATGATGTGGTTCACAAAGCTATTGTTTTAACAATGTACTGTCTTATGAGTATTTGCACGCTAATGTGTAGCAACATAACTTAGCTATAAATGTGGCTAGCCGGGCTAGCTACCCAACCCCCCACCCACCGGACAAAAATGCAGACAATAATGTCGGCTTGCGTTATAGGCAGGTCCACCAACTCTCACGTGAAGTGGTTTTAAATCACCTCACAAATATAACAGTTACGAAGATGAGCTCGCCTCCAGAATAACTAACGCCACTTGCCAATAAAAAAAGACGTGAAAATATGCAAAGGGCATTACTTACAGAATACCGGAGCAGGAGGTACAAACGAAGGACCCCACCGTCATATTGGCATAGGTTGGGCCGCGTTGGTCGCAGTCAAAGCACTTTCTATTGGGAGGCAAACTAGTCATTTCTCGGAGCATCTTCAGGTGTTTCTCCTCTTGCTTTCGCTTCGCACTCGCAGCCATGTCTGAGGCTGGGGTAGTTGGATCAAGGGAAGGGGAAAAAGACAAACCGGCGAACGACCTAAAACACCCAGACAATGTTACCAACTCGCGGTTGAGCGTAGCCACACAGAGGAGGGCGGCTGAGGACTGAATGAAGAGACGGACCGGAATTCACAACGGCCCCACGTTTCCACGAACAAGAAGCCGGAGCGTCGTAGTCAAGAGTAGAGCATGCTGCTGCGCCCGTGAGTGGATTCTATCTGAGCGAGTGTTAGCGCCACCCAGCAACCCGAAACTGTCTATCAATTCGCTGTTTCCCTGACCTAAATCACAAACAGCGGGTTACACATTTTGGAAAGAAAACTGCTATTGCCCCGTTTACATACAAAGTGGTTTATGTTTAGAGCACGGCTTCTTTAGACAAATTATAACAACTTTTTCTGGCCTGCAGGATCTGGTCCGACATCTCCGATAAATTGCCCCAATGTCAGTGTCTTCCAAAATTATCACAGCAGTCAATATCTGTCGTTCTTTTTTGGCTAAGAAAAACTCAACACACTTTGAACTCAGATGACAAATATTTGTACAACTTAAAAATGGCATTGACAGTGTAGCCTCGGCTAAACTGAACACAGACGAAGAGGAACCGTTTATTTCAGGCACAGTCAGTGAGAATTAAGAGCAAATGACCAGTGCTATATAATGGTGGCTGACATCATACAATTACCCATAAAGGAAATTGCACTATTAACTAAAACATTTGAGGAAAAAATCTTTAACTGGCAGCTAAGGAGGGGAGTTGCAGCAGAATTCAGATTCAGAAATATATATATATATATAATTTTTTTGTGAATTTCACTTTCAGGTTATTAAATCAATATACAAAATGTTCTGCCAATAGCCATTTTGCACTTCAGAAGTTAAGGCTGGAATGTTGGCTATGCAAATCAGTCTCACCCACTGATAACTTGATGACTTCCTGACAAAGTCTTGGCACTGCTGACTGTAGTCACACAGACACCGAAACCATAGCAAGCACTGCATTTCCTGTTTGTGGCGGTGGCATTTCCTGTTTTCTGAAACAGTCACTACTTCTTGGTATATAAACCTTCAAACAGGGTAGGAAACACACATACACACATTTAATAATTAAGACTGAGAAATTCTTGCCTAAAGCCAGTCTGTGTTTCTGCCAGAGGCTGTGTGAGGCAAGCCTTCTAAATTTATACAGAAGACAGATGCCTCCTTCTGCCCCCAATCTCTGAAGCCATCAACAGTTGAAAAATGTTCTTCTCCATGCTTGCCCGAAACCACCCTTTTCATGATTAAATTATTGCAGAGAAATGAGAATTAAGCGCTACCACTCAACCCGCTTTTTTTTCTGAAATAAATCATTTATTTATATTCATGAATATTCTGCATGAGTATCAATAATACATTTCCATTAGACACAATACATTTGCAGTTAGAGACCAAAAAAAAGGACATACCAAGAACATCCAATGCAGAATACATCAGATGGGTATGGGTTTATGTGCGTGTATGTGTGTGTGTGTGTGTGTGTGTTATGTACCCCATATATGTATAATTATATGTATCCCATTTTACTGTCCTGCTTTGAGGCGTGCGGGTGTTTGACTTTGTGTTTCTGTGTCTGTCTTCAGGCCTGTACATTCTTCCGTGGCCACAGCACAAACCTGAAGGCATCCTGGGCTGGAGGTTCCACAGCTAGTGAGAGTGATAGAAGTGTTGATTCTAAGTCCATTAACCGCTGCTTAGAGCTTGCACGTTGGTTGTGGATGGGTGCGGCTGTGGGGCTGGGCTGAAGTCCTGGGGGCGACGGTTCTCTGTGTAGCCATAGAGCTTCCTGAGAGCCACGCGGGCCGCCTCCTCCTCTGCTGAGAGCAGCGTCTCTCCAGGACCCTCCGCCAGGAGCTTCTTATCACTTAACACACACACACAGATAAACAAAGGTCACGCACACACACACACAAACGATTATCACCATCACATTCACCAAAGTCAACGGACATTAGTGGCTGGCTGATGCCGATTTTGATACATTTTGGAATCAGGGTCAGTCAATGGCCGATACGTGCTGCCAAATTTCTTTTCACTTATCACACGCACACAGACAGATGCAAAAGTCACACACACATACACAAAAATGATTATCACCATCATATACTGCTATATAAGCTATATATAAGCTGACACACAGAATTCAACAATGTATTTTTCACTATTCACTATTCATAATAAAATTTATTTAAATTGTAGTTCTATTCATTTATCTAATGCTGGGCAATCAGTCATTTTTTAATTTCCTATGAATGACTGAAGTATAATAATCAAATCCATCTACGGCATCTTTGGTACAAAATCAACAAAACATTTTTCAAAAAAGTTCTTGCCCCTTTAAGACTAATTGTAATGTATACAACACTATATACTAATAATACTTCTACATAGTCTGTTGGTTAGGACAGAGAGATTTGTCCCTATAATGATCCATTTAGACTTAAAACAGCCTAAATGGCCAAAACGCATTGTTGCAAAATGAGATGTTTCAATATAGATGTATCTCTGAGAAGGCCTGCATGATCTTTTTTTGGCCATTTCAAACAAATATTCACTTCTGTTCAGGTAATGCTGCACTAGTGCACTAAAATGTGCACTTTTGAACGAGAGGGCATCGCTGGATTTTAGTAGACATAGGATATTGCACATGTTCTTGGACATAATGAGGTGAGCAGAGCATAGATTCAGGTTAAATTCAATTCAATTTTATTTGTATAGTGCTTTTTTTCAAAAGGCATGTCCCAAAGCGCTTAACACAAAGAGGCCCACTGAGCAACAGGGGCAAGGAAAAACTCCCTAGCAATGTTTTTTTGTTTTTAGTTGTTATGGTAAAGGAAGAAACCTTGGGCAGTTCCGACGGCTCAAGGGACTAGCCCAACTGTTAAAGGACGTGCGATTATTCCAATTTGTGTCTTCTTGCTTTAGGCAATCTAAACATCTAGTATTTGTTTAAATGAGCTAGATAGCAGGCTAATCCATTGTAAATACTCTTGGCACCCCATGCTTACAATTTGTGCAAACAATAATTTATTGGGTTATATTTGGTGCTGCTACTCAAATTTTTCTGAACAATGGCTTTATTTATCCGCATAGATTAACACGGAGTAACAACACTCCATGTATGGGAAAACCGTTCCAAAAACGACTTTGCGAACCAACCCCCCTTGGTGTTGCCATGAAAGTGAATTGACACGTTTTGTAGTAACCCCCGACGCAGAAGCATAAACCACAAATATCGGCGACTGTGTCAGAAGTACAATGAGCCCCTAAGGTGCACTCTGTGTGGGCAAGGCTGGGCAGCTCTCTCTTACAAAGCAAAGTCTGACAAAGGCTCACAAATTTCTGTTTAACATAATTAACTTCATATGCTGTACCTTTATATCGGCTGATATGTTTAAAATAAAGAAAAAAACCTCATAGAACATGTTTTTTGACCATCAGAAACTGTGCTTTGAGGCTCAATAATAGCATATGCAAACATCTGAAAGTGACCCAGGAGCACTGCTAGCACGTCGTTTACAGGCTCATTTAAAAGGCTTAGAACAAAAATATTTGTATTTCCTGCCCCCCACCCGACAAATTCATGAAGCAACAGGGGATTGGACCAGAGACGTTTCCAAATGATCTTTGGTCGGACCATGCAAATGTAGGAGGTGTATCTTAGCGAAATTACGTGTCTTCGCACCTCTTTTCAGATCCATTTCAGCGCAGTGAAAACTAGTTTGAGATCTACACGTTGAAGGAGGTTGGAGACGGTGTTGAAGTTTTGGTATGATCCATTGGATACCTAAGCTACCTAAATTCAACAATAACAAGGTAAATGTGGTTTGACATTCTATAATCCCTTTAGCACACATGAATTGCTTCTTCCATAAAAATGGACATTCTTGTTAGGTGAAACACAAAGAGGGGCAACGTATAATAACAATGCTTATGTTATTGTATAAGCACAGTTTACACAAGAATGTGCATGGTATAAGTTTTCATCTGGGAGATGTGTATACTGGCAGAGGAACATGATTAGCGTTATTAGCATTACTAGCGGGACATACCAATAGAGGCCTACGAAGAAGAGCGGTAGGACGGTGCTGGCTCCAGCCGAGCGAAGGAGGCGGGGCTCAGGAAGGGCCAGCCCCCGGCGGGTGCACTCCTCCACCAGCAGACCCATGGGGTTCACCACTGGCCACACATCAAACAAGTCCTTGCCAATCAGCTGCGTTGTCAGGAAATCCTGCAGACAGGTATAGAGACGGCACATAAGCTACTGTCTATGCATGGGGACAGAGTGAGGAAGCAGTTAACAGAGAAACATCAAATAGTAGGTCGGGAAGAAGAATTAATGTTCCTGTCTGGTGGTTAAATGTGTATTATTCTGAGCACTGATTGTATGTACGGTCTTTTCATCTAATATCTATGTGTGTACACAAAGTGTGATTAATCAATGAGACTCTGGTCTAATTCAGTAATATACCATAATACTTATTACATTACATAACCAATCCATCACATTGTATTAAGGTAAACAAGAATACAAACTACAGTAAGTGTATCAGCAATGGAAAATCAAAGGGGTGGGGTATTCTCTGAAAGCAAGCATTCTGAGTGCCAGACAGGATCTGAGGCAAAGGTTTGAACTGTGCTGGGCAGTGCCAGATTCCCACCCTGAGGAAGAGTTCTGTTCTCTGAGGCCCGCTGCTCTCCTCTAGTGCCGCCACCATGGCACAGAACGTTTCATACAGAATCTTATCCGGCACTGGGAACTCTGCGCTCATGGTCAGATCTTCTATACCCAGGTTACGAGCCACGTGGCACACCAACTCGGATCCCATGAGGTGTTCCACCACGGCTGCCGACCCCTCGGCGGGCAGGCTAGGGAAGCTGGTGCGGCACCAGTCCGACAGGAAGTCCCGTGTGAAGGCTTCGCCTCTGGTGCGGAGCTCCGTGTTGTCTCTCAGGACCAGCGCTGCTGTCTCTGAGTCCAGGCCCAAAGCACTGCGCCTCTCATGCTCCACACGGACATAACAGGGGTTCACAAAGGCCGTCTTCAGTCTTTCCAGCTGGAAGTTCTCCTGCAGACGGAAGCTGAATGCCTCCACCTCAGTATGGTAGTCCCAGTTTGGCTTCTCTGAGCTGGGAAAAGAGAGGAGAGAGAGAGAGAAGAGATTCAAATTAGGATGATACACGGACATGATCCAAATCAAATAACAGCCAAACAACAAACAACAGCCTCCTTCTGATCCGTCTTGTGCTTCTTCAATCACGTTTCCATTTTCGTAACCATAACTGTGTACCAGTCCTGACGCACCAGAGGTGCACACACTCAATAGACCATTGCCTACCTAGCCTAATTGTTGAATCAAACAGAAATGAATATTGGATCTGAGGACTATACAATAACAAGGACATCAAAGTTGAAAGTGCTTTCCAGGAAGGTTATGCATCCAGGCAGGTTATCCATCCTCTCTGCATGCTAATACACACCATATTTGCTTTTGCACAAACCCGATCCGATGTTTAATTTAACAAGAAGCAACGTTAGATTAGTACTGAGGCGTAATGCAGATCAGTGGAACTGGACTCACTCATGACATGTGGGACAGAAGGACAGACAACAACATGATGCTGAGCGAAATTACCGCTAACGTTAATAGGTTAACGTTAGGCTAACTGCTCAATGATCAAGATGGAATGGATGGAATAAGTGTGAGCTCCGATCCCTGCAACATAAGATGCCCTGATACTACAGTACACTTTAGGGGTCAGTCAAAGG
The DNA here is from genome assembly GCA_017657215.1 of Limnothrissa miodon. NCBI lineage: Eukaryota > Metazoa > Chordata > Actinopteri > Clupeiformes > Clupeidae > Limnothrissa > Limnothrissa miodon. The sequence goes on from JAGFZM010003073.1 coordinate 12,649, forward strand.
ATTTCAAGACATAAACGTTAGCTAAGGACATGCTAGCCTGATGGTGAACTTACCGTCGCTTCGGTGGCGGTGGTCCCTCGAGTTTGAGTTTAGTCTGCATAATACGAGTATAAGCCTTCATCCAACGCTTCTTTTGTCGGGTCTGGGTGACAAGAACGGAGCGACAGACATGCTGGTAATGAAATCCCAGCGTTAACACGCCGCGAGTTGAAAAAAGTCCCGACGCCATGACAGTTGTCCGATTAACTGTGCACCGATGATGGCTTTCCCCGCACATCCCCACTTTAGTTCCGGAGAGGTTAGTTCCCATAAATAATGGACAACTTTTTCTTCCCCCAACAGATTTCACTGTTTACGTGTCATGTAATATAACTGAGTGCAATTTCAACAAAAATAATATACATTTAATATTTTATTTACCCCACATGAGGTTAATTATTGAAATCACACAAATAAGCTGATGTTGAGTGCGAGATTAATTAAATTAACAAGCCTGTGCTTAAAAACAGGTTATGTAGGTTAATGCACAGGAACATCAGAAATGGATTTGAATCACTGCAGAGTAATTTAGAAGTAACGTTACAGACAAGGCAAGATGTGTGGTCTTGTACAATGAGGGTGTCTTACAATGTCATGTCATAAATATGCATTCATTACAGTATATGGCCTAATTCTTCATTATACATTAACAGCTCAGCTTCAGCTTCCAAGTGTTGACAGTGGTCAGTTAAGAAACAATAAATACAACCAGACCTCTCAGACAGTGACCAAGAAGAAGTATATACAGATCACTTGAGCTTGCATCTTTTTGTGCCAACAGCAGGATGGTCTTAAAAACGCAGAAGAAAACAAAAAAAAAGGTACTGATATAAAAATAATAATACATTTACATGTTCCATACGTGTAACAAAATAAAACGAGACAAAGTAAAAAAAATGAATACAACTATCCCTTTTCCCAAACACACACTGTTCCCCAACCAAGGTTGTCCAGCCAGACAGAAAAACAAGAGCAAGAGAGATGGAGAAAGAGAGAAAAGAGAGAGAGAGAAAGATAAAGAGAGAGAGAACAATATTTGGCAAAGTTTTTTGACACACAGAACACAGGCAATGGCTTAGCTTCCTCCTCCAGCAACACGTTCCGTCCATGGGGAAAGGGTTGGTCGGTTTGGTACTCAAAGGGGGCGGCTTTGGAGTGGAAGGGCCTTAACGTCGGAACCAGACCCAGGTGTTGATGAGCCAGAACGCTACGGTGATGGAGTACATGATCTTCTCGCGCTTCACCCGCTCCTTGTTCTCGTCCTCCAGCAGTTGCAGCCTGCGGTTCAGCTTGATGATCTGCAGAGGGCAGCACTGAGCTGTTAAAAATCCCCCACGCCTTTTCAGCACAGACAGACTTACACACTGTACAGCAGACCTGGCTGTTTTACAGCTTTGGGCATCCCTGTCCAGCCCGCGGTATGCCAGTCATAAACACAAATGAATGAGTGTTTAAAGGAATTATCCGGAGTGAAACAACACGTAGCTCTGTTGATTCACATTGCTATGTGCTATCCATAGGTATAAGAACGACAGATTTTCATGCACGGTAGACCGAGAAACGAAACGGCAGCCAGCGCTAACTGATTAGGGCATGTCCGTTTCATTTTCATATGCCCAATATGCTTAGCGTTAACGGCCAGTTCGTGAATTCGGTCTACGTTGTACCTACTGCTGTCATTCTGATGCTTATAGGCACCATTCAACAGCCTCAGTCAACAGAGCTACAGGTTGATTCACTCCAGATAATCCCTTTAAGATGTGTGTGTAACACAACTGTGTGGCTTAAGTTTGAAAAGTCAGGACATATTATTTACATAGGGATGCACATTTCTTTGAACTCTACACCACAATTCATACATTTCCACAGATATTTAGATTCTTATACTGATTTATGTTTATATTATACTGATTACCAGCCAATCACAGTGTATTATTTACTGCTATTTACAATGGGAGAAAATTAATATTATCATTTTTATTATCAAAAGTTATCATGGTTCAGCCCTACAACACAGCTCTGTGGCCCCCGGGTAAAAATGAATTGCCCTGGGGCAATAAAATGATCGTAAAGGCTGTAACCGAGCCGTGTTATTCTTCTTCTCTCTCTTTCTCAAAGATCTGATCCTGTTGTGCTTATGTACCTGTCGCCGGAGCGTTGTTGCATCGACTACAGCCATGTCATCAGGTCCCCCTTCCAACGTTGTGTCCATTGTAGAAAGAGCATACCTAGCAAAAGACACAACGAACACACACACACACTCACATTTGAATGATTAAACACACTAACGTGTTACAGTAACATGTAGTAACAATCTACGTGCGCACACATGGCAAACTAAAAGGCACTTTTTCAAACACATCATCATTCATCCCTCAAAGGGTTGGACAGAACAGCGCCACCGCATGGCTACATGTGTCATGACTATTTGAATAGATAGGAAAAGTAGCCAAGGCCTACTAGCCTACAAGCCTTCAGGCTTGAACGTGAAGGGCTGCAGGGTCAATGCCTGATCAGCGGGCCCCGGCTGAAGTGCCCTTAAGCAAGACACCCAACCTCTCACTGCTTCCTGGGTGCCGATGTAACAGACAGCCCACTGTTGCAGGTTAGTGTGCACTTTACTTTACTGTGTGCTGAATTATTTTACAAATTCACTAAAGAAAACACACTTCCCCAACAGGATCAAAAGAGTATACTTATCTGTGTAGTATCAGAAAGAGGATATGCCTGAACCAAAAGAGTATACTTATCTGTGTAGTACCAGAGAGGGCGGGGAAGTCTGAACCAAAACAGTATATACAGTACTACGAGAGGGAGGGGATAAGTCAGATCCAAAAGATACTTAGATATTTAGTACCAGAGAGAGGGGTTAGGTCAGAACCAAAACCGTATATCTAC
>JAGFZM010003074.1:0-13055 GCA_017657215.1 Limnothrissa miodon
TTTTATGTATGTGCTTGTGTGTGTAAAACCTCATATTACTTTGTGTGTGTGTCTGCAGAAATCAATGATCGAGAGCAACGCTTCCACACCATGAAGGATGTTCTTCGTCACTTCCCACGGGAGAACTATGATGTCTTCAAATTCGTCATCAGTCACCTCCACAAGTAAGCACATGTACACGCACACACACACACAGCTGTTCACAGACAACATGCACATTATAAAAATTCTCCCAACACATCCAGATATCCAACAGTAGATGGTGAGCAATGGTAAGTAGAGGTCGACCGATTTATCGGTTGGCCGATATATCGGGCTGATATTTGCATGTTTTTAAGTCACCGGCATCGGCCGATATTTGCATGTTTTTAAGTCACCGTCATCGGCCGATATCGTTGCGTGGTCGCGCCCGATTTGACGTCAGGCACATCCGCGGGCAGCCGGATGTTATTGGAGTGGTGCAGCCGCATGTGAAGGACCCCTACTAAACTTTAGTAATATTCAGTCAGAGACACTTATAAAGACAGTCCTAGAAGATAAAGGCAAGGCTTAAATTCTTACATTTCGATGTCCTGTTGTCATGTATTTGCTATTATGTTATTAGGAAACTATGTTGTGTTGCTTCATTTAGGGAAAGAAAAAACGAATAACATTTAACCGTCTGGAATTGGCATAATGCTGTAGTTGTTTGCCGTTAGCTTTAAAAATGAAAAGCACCTTGCTTGCAAACATACTAGCCCCGTGTGTTTATTTCTCCTGTGTCGGGATTGTAGAATTCACTGCATGGGGCGGGGAAGGCGGCATTCAGCATTCACAGATTCAACACCGGCCGCCACATATTGCGTTTTGTTATACTTTTTTATTTATTTATTTTATTTAAACGCCATTGAAAAACACGCAGCATTCTTTAAGCTGAATTCCCTTTCCGCTGTTCTCCCTCTCTGTCACTCGCGCGTCTCTCTCTCTCTCTCTCTCTCAATCACACACACACACACACACACGCGCGCACACACACACGCGTATGTCTCCATGAAAACCAACGAGATCATCCCTGGAAGCGTTCGCACTGATGCACCTGACACTACTAGGGTGAAAGCATAAAGTTCTTCCGCAACTTTTGTAGACTATACATGCAACTTTACCAAACAGTAGAAGTAAACTCATTCTTCTTGGCCCGCTCTCGTGCGCGCTCAATGGACACCCGCCCTCAACATATTTAATCCAAATATAACATTCACAATAGTGAACGCAATGACGCAAAGAAGACAACTAATTACTGTTAAATCCGGTTAGCATCATTAGTAGGCTATGCTGCAGACATTTGATTAAAACTCTTGCATTCAAGTTGACTGACCGTCTACCAATGTTTTTCAAAGACTTATAAGGGCCTGTCCCAAGGAGAAAAAGTATTTGCTTACCTTGAAACTTAAACACATCCACAAACTGAACAGTTCAACCAACCAGTAGAGTATGATAGCCTAAGCTTAGCCTGCTACTTTTTTTACAATATTTTGAGGCTTCAACCAGACAGCTGAATTTAAGAGGCGGAGTTGTAGGAATACTAGGCTATAATCTGCATAAAGTTGTTATGAATAGGCCTATCATTAAAAATCTTTATTTATAAAGTTGTATTTTTATTTAAATGTATATTTAAGTTTACATGTTTATTTACATATATTGCTCTCTTTTTTCCCCTTAACTTTAGATAAATCTTTTATTTTGATATGATTTTTGATATAATAAAGATTTCAAAGATATTTTAAGACAGTGTTCAATAAATTATGTTACGTTTGGAAATCTTGTGCATCCTCTTTTATTAGTAGTATGATATTTTAGCATGCAAATTAAGGGTGAAAAGTAAAGGTATCGGCCCTAAAGATCGGCCAAAAAAATCGGCAGCACATATCGGTGATCGGCTGACTCTGACATCTAAACATCGGTATCGGCATCGGTTATAGAAAAACCCATATCGGTCAATCTCTAATGGTAAGCGTGTGTGTGAGTGTGTTTGAGGCAGAATAATCTTCTGATATTGCATATTAAAGCCTCAGAGACAAAGCATAGACTGTTTGTGTGTCACAGTGACTGTAAAGATGAGTGTGTGTTTGCCATGCCATGGTTGCCATGGTTATCACAAAGGCAAATCCCTTCACTTGGTGGCTGTCTTGGTAACTTGGGCAGTTATTATGGCTTATAAGTGCAGGCCTCTCTCTCATATATATATATATATATATATATATATACTCAACAAAAATATAAATGCAACACTTTTGTTTCTGCTCCGATTTTTCATGAGATGGGCTTAAAGATCTAAAATTCATTCCAGATACACAATATTACCATTTCTCTCAAATATTTTTCACAAATCATGGACATGTCACTTGTTGAGCATGTTACGACATGTATACAACAGCGTGTACCAGTTCCCGCTAATATGCAACAACTTTGCACAGCCATTGAAGAGGAGTGGACCAACATTCCACAGGCCACAATTGACAATCTGATAAACTCTATGCGAAGAAGATGTGTTGCACTGCAAGAGGCAAATGATGGTCACACCAGATACTGACCGGTTCTGAGTCCCCAGACCCCCAATAAAGCAAAAAACTGCACATTCCAGGGTGGCCTTTTATTGTGGGCAGTATAAGGTACACCTGTGCACTACTCATGATGTCAGATCAGTATCTTGATGTGACATGTGTGAGGTGGGATGGATTATCTCAACAAAGCAGAAGTGCTCACTATCACACATTTAGACTGATTTGTGAACAATGTTTGAGAGAAATCTTTAAGTCCATCTCATGAAAGATCGGAGCAGAAACAAAAGTGTTGCGTTTATATATATATATACACACACACACACACACACGCACACACACACACACGTGCACTGTAGCCTTTAGATGGTGATAAAGCATTTAAAGGTGAAATGAAATGTTAACGGGTGTACCCCTCCATAACTCTCTCAGGGTGAGCCAGCTGAACCGAGTGAACCTGATGACCAGCGAGAACCTGTCCATCTGTTTCTGGCCCACGCTCATGCGTCCCGACTTCACCACCATGGACGCTCTGACGGCCACGCGCACCTACCAGACAATCATCGAGACCTTCATCCACCAGTGTCCCTACTTCTTCTACAACCAGCCATTGGCGTCCGACATCCCCGCGCCCTCCTCCGGCAACGTCATGGGCGGTGGCATCGGCATCAGCAGCTTCGGCGTTGGCGGCGGCGGAGCCGCGATTGGCGTGCCCGGCTCGCCGACCGTCGCCACGGCGCCCTTGTCCAGCTCTTCCCCTGGCCCTGGAACTGGGGGCTACTCTTCCTCCTCCTCAACCATGACCACCTTCCAGCCGCTCACGCCACCTGTCATCCCCGGCTTTATGCCGCCCCATCAGCTCTTCCAGATGCAGCAGCAACAACAACAACAACAACAACATCAGTCCCCACCCCACTCCCCGCCCCCAACCCCTCAGTCACCAATCCAGGCTCTGATGCCCCCTCTGCACCCTCACCACCACACCCCACCCACTGAACAACACATGCTGTAGATGGAGGGATAGAGAGAGAGAGAGAGAGAGAGAGAGAGAGAGAGAGAGAGAGGAAGGATAGAGGGAGGAAGGTAAGATTGAGGAGAATTACAAAGACGGGATGAGAGGAGTAATAATGAATGTGGGATAGAGAGAAAAAGAGTGAGAGAGAGACTGTAGAATGTAGAATGATGGAGGAGGACCCATAATGAGATTTTCTGAAGGGATCAAGGTGCAGAAGGGGCGATATTAGGAGAAGGCGACGTGCAGGGTAGAGAGGGAGGGGATGAGGGTCACCCCCTGCCTTTGACCCTGATTAAGAGTTCTGGAGAGTTCTGGTGCTTGCAACATGTCCAGGCACATGCAGGTGAAAACACAGGGATGAAAGGCGGACAGACAGAGAAGGGGAGAAAAGATGAGATTACCACTTATTTGAGCCACTTTATCCTTGCTCTGTCCTTCTACTAAGCCAGCTTCCACACACACACACACACACACACACACACCTCAGCTACAGTACACTCTGTCGCAGTAGCAGTGCAGTGCAGTGCAGTCCTTGATGATCTCAGCTCCTCTTCAGTTGCCTTCTCTTTCCAGTTTCCTTTGCTGCCTTTGTATGTGTCCACACACGCACACACACACACACACACAGTCTCACCTGGGTCCGAAGCCTGGCGTTGGTGCAAGTCCTCCTGAGCCTGTGAGAAGCCATTTAGACCCTGCAAGTGGGTTTGGAATTGGGAGAGAGAAAGGTCAAGGAGACAATGATCTTGACCCCCTTGTGCGACCTCTGAACTTTGCCCTTATTGTCTAAAAGGGGTATTGGGACCACTCCTTTTCCTGCCACTGCCCTGCTTTCCTCTCTTGGTTTGCACCCAGAAGACCACTAGACTGACCTCTGACCTGTGTCTGACCACTGCAAAATTGACCGTTTACTACAGCTGGGCAACAACAACAACATGAGGAATTTGGACGTGTCTCTCCAGCACAGAAACTGTCAGCTATTTCCTGCGGACACATTCCTGATGCCTCACCTGATGGCAGGTGGAGACGAACAGCTGGCAGGCAGACAAACCCACACAAGCTCTCCAAACTCGACTAACCGGATCCAATTCCTCTCCAAAGCCTAGAAATGCCCCCCCCCCCCCAACCCTGGAACTGCCATGAGCCGCTCGGCATCATGGGATGACAGAATCTGAAGTCAGCCCACCCTCTTCCCTCCTTCTCCTCTTCCTCCAGTCTTCCTCCCTGTCTTTCTCAGCCATGAGCCAGAGCCTCCAGATCCAGCTGGATGATTTGATGTTTTTTTATAGAGAAAAAGAAGCAAACAGACAAACTGATGATTGAATATCTGCCTAAAGTTTCCTTAGTCTGACTTCCTGTCTAAAGTCAATTCATTCCTACAGTCTTTCTTCCATTTCCTTTTTCCTCCCTGCGGGTTGGACCAATGGGGCAGCTCCATTAAGAGCCATCCAATCAGCAAGCATTGTCAAGCTCACAGGAACAATATGTTCCCTTTTTTTCTTATGCACCACTAGCATCACTAGCTTTTGTGCTTCCTGCATCAGGGGCGGGGCTTTTATGACACATGACATGGCCTCAAGGGCATCAGGGGATAGGTTAGGATATCGCTCTTTCATAGCATAAGGTTTCTCAGGCACACAGAAGTTAGGGAGCTCTTTTTTCAGACGTTACAGGAAAAAAAGCCCATTAGTGAAAAGGAAAATAGAAAGATTAGTCTGTCGTGCTTGTGTGATGCAGAGAGAGGAAGCCAAGCCACACTGAACTGGGGTGACGTGGCAGGTCTTGTGAGCCGATAATGAAGATGTCAGCTGAACTTTGGTGGCATTCGTGTGTGTCTTGATGAATCGCCACGTTGGAACGGGATGTTTGTCTGAGGCTGATAAGAGCAGAAGGCAGCAGAGGTCAGGGAAGAGGAAACTCGGAGAGAGAGGGAGTGATGGTGCAGAGAGAGAGCGAGAGAGAGAGAAGGAATTAGTGTTTTTCCTCTTTTTTTGGTTGCTGGATGCTACGGACAGACAGACCGTCAGGTAGGTAGAATCACCAGACAGAGATGCAAAGTGATAGGTAGATTGACCGGCACAAGGTCAGAAGACAGACAGGAAGGCATACAGACTGATACTGTAGTGTTGCTGACAGACTCCCACGGGCAGGCAGGCGAGCCACGGCGCTGACAGAGGGCACCCGTGTGTAATGGGATTACAGTGACCACACCGACCCCGGTGGATGTGTGAGCGGACCACAGAGGCTGTACTGCTGGGCTCTGTCTAGCTGTCGCTGTGTAGCTCACGGCTCACCCTGTTCAGGAGGCCACGCCAGAGACAGCCGCTCATAAGAGTAAGAGTAGGCTCCGAGTTAGTCTAGTGAAGAGATCCATTTGTAAAGTGCAGCGCTGCAGCCTCATTCACCAAAGAAGAGTTTTGTTCCATGCATTGCTTCAGCTCTTCCGGAGATTGCGTCCTCTGGGCTTGTTTGGATCGTCTTCCTGGTGTGGTGCTGCTTGACCACCAGTGCTATCCTGCCCTCTGCTGTTGCATGGCGGTACTGCATATTCTTGATGTAGAAAGAGAGCTACATCAAATCCAGAAGAGGAAAAATAAAAATACTGAATTACTTTTTTAAAATTGATTCCTGAGTACATTGATGGTTGTTACTTTGACGTTTATTGTTTTTTGGGGTTGAATATCTGTAATTGGAAAAGTATAAGCTCAGTGCTCACACCTCTACTGGCTTTATTTGTACCTATCTACCATTCATCACCTGCTGTTTGGATAGCCTACCCTTACAGGGTAACATAACTTGACCATCTGTCACACTCTTGTCAATCACGCCCTCCTGTGAGCTGCGATTGGATGGTAGAAATATTATCTTTTCCTGAGCAACCACATTTGCCTTTTCCCACCTCTTTCACCTGTGGTGTCATTTGTAATGCATTCCTTCTGCCCCACTTACTTGTTGTATCTCTCCGTCTGCCCCCCCTCTCTCTCCATTTTGGTCTCTCTCACTTTCTCTCTCTGTGTCTGTATTAGAGTGTGTCTTTGAGAGAGAAGCTGGCAGGTATGTTGTGGGAAATGGGGTGGGAGTCAGGAGACTGCTCCTCTGGTACTTTAGCAATTAGCTTTGAGCAGCACACAGCTTAGACGCCTTCTCTGTGTATATCAACATGTTTATATTACAACCAGACTGTGAGAGGCGGCCAAAGACTGTGCAGAGGTAAACATAAACAAACACAAAAACATCAACAAAAAAAGTGGAGGAAGTCTACAAAAATGTATTAAAGTGAATAATGTGACCTTGGTTCAGCGGATCGTTCCGGCTGCATCACTTTCTTTTCTTTGTTTGTTTTTCTTTCTTTTTTTGGTGACAGACTGTCTGTTAAGTTAAAATGAGAAACAAGCAAAAGTATATTCCAGAAAAAAAAATAAAGGTTGTTTATTTGTATGTTAGGGAGAGGGGGGAATCTAACATGTGGCCCTTTAGTCTGTGGTGATAGATAAAATAAGTATGTTTTCTTTTATGTTTTATTTTTTAATAATTAAAAAAATAAAAACAAATAAAATGTTTTTTAAAACATTTTTGTGAAAGGAGTAAAGGCCACCAGTGCATGAATTGAGCTTGGGAATCGGATGATGGTTTGGATGGATGGTCGGACCTTCATTCTTTGTGCTTATGAAAGGATTTTAAAAAATGAAAATGAAATAAAGACAAATAAAACTACAGATACACAGGAAAAAATGAAGTAAACAAAAGAGACATTGACACACACATGCACACACTCACACCTACACAAATCATGTTTTGTTTTTTTGTTTTTTTGCGACGAGTATGGTCATGTTTCTCTTTGGGAAAATTGTGCGCGAGTGTGGTGTGTGTGCGTGTGTATGTATGTGTGTGTAAGAGGTCTTGGCCTTACTTCAGTGAGCTGTACCATAGTTAATAAATCAATCTTGTAAAGTTGGGCCCTCTGTGTGTGTTTTATTTTTTATTATTATTTTGATGTGATGAAGTAGATTCCCACAGACTTACCTCTGTTGGGCAGGGCAAAGGACTGTCGTCATCTTGATGGTTTGAATACATGTGTCACTTATAACAAATACATTTCCAAACCATATTTTATATTTGATATAACACATGTTTTGGAGAGTGTCCAGACACATTCCCCTTTTAACACAATTTCTTTTATACTTCTGTTGAAGTTTTTTGAACTGGTAGGTCAGAACAAATGTTTGTCATTATTTTCTTTGTTAAATGCCAGTTATGTTTGGTGTGTCTCAAGGGAACATGTGAAGCCTTGAGTGAGACACTTAAGGGTCACCAGTTCTGGACAGCATGGACTGATCACCATGGCAACTGAGAGAAGGAGGGAAGGTCTTATTCAACAAGTTTATTCAATTGCACTTTTGGGAAATGGAGTCCTTGTAATTTAGCATTTAAATGGCACTGGCCTTCTGCTGGCTCCTGTGTTCCTTGCCTAAGTACTTTTATACACAATGGGATTTCTGAATTGCCCTGAATCTATTTTTATTTGACGTCTAAGATTTTTTTAAGATCTTAACAAAAACCTTAAAAAGTTATGGATCAAGGTCTGCAGATGTCTTCCAATATTCAGTTAAAAGTTCCATAGCATATCCTAGTCACGTGGTATTCTTGTGTTGTTGAAAGCTTTGTGGGCCTCACAGGATAAACATAAATGGGTAAGTAAAGGCTAGTACTGGCTTCAGTATCCTATCATGCAAGGGCTAGATGGTCAAATGAGCGATTGGCCAAGTCAGCTAGGGTTTTGAGGGGTCAGTGTTTCTGGTTAAGGGGGAATCTTCCATTGTGCCTTTCTACTGAAAGTTGTTCTAGATTAAATGCTAAAAGAATATATAATCCACTAAAATTAAGTAATGATTATCAATTAATCTATAAGATTAATCATATTAGTTTCTCAGTTAGCCAAATCAAATAGTTGTTTGATTTGCAAGTCGCTTCTGTTTTCTCATAGCGACACTCAATAATTCTTAGGTCATTATGAAACAGCAAATGAACAAGGCATACAGTTTTTGTAAGATAAATAATTAATGACTATTTTAAATATTTAGAATCTTCTCTCTTTTCAGAATTCTGTCAGCTGTATAAATGCCTGCTTTAACTTATGTTTTGTGTGTTAGAAATGAGATTTGCCCGTTTACATCTAATTCCTGCAAATGAATTGTTTAAAGAATTTATTTTGCCATAGGTCCTGTAGAGGAATAAGCACTTTCAAGCAACTTTCAAGTTTAACACTGCTGTCAGAATTTTGAGGAATCTTATAATAAAAGAATGTAATGGAATAATAGCCCCTTGTTCACTCAGGTGCTTATTACCAAAACTTTTTGTAATAAAGACAGTTTGGTGCCCTCGTGCCCTCTGGACCCGATTCCAACCAACCTCTTGCAATCCATAGCTCCAACTATCACACCAGCTATCACACATGTGATCAACACTTCGCTATCAACAGGAATCTTCCCTTCTGCATTCAAGCATGCTCAGGTAACACCTCTACTCAAAAAACCCTCTCTTGCTCCCGGCCAAGTGGGAAACTACAGGCCGGTCTCTCTCCTTCCATTCCTTGCTAAAACTATTGAAAGGGCGGTATTCAAACAGGTTACTGAATTCTTGAGCCAACAGAATCTACTCGACCACAATCAATCTGGCTTTAAGAGCGGCCACTCCACTGAAACAACTCTACTATCTGTGGTTGAAGCCTTAATGACTAGGCCCGATATGACTAGGCCTCCATGTTGCCAGAGGGGCTAGTCCCTTTTTTATCTATGAAAAGTAGGAACAAACTAGTGTAACATTTCAAAAACACAACGATGATAACGATCTATCACACCTTGTGGTCCAGTCACAGACGCTTTCACCAAGCCCAGTCCTCCCAAATTGAGAGTGTGTGTGCGCGCGTGCGCTATTTCACAGTGACCCAACCTGACCTTTTTATCAAGTCAACGCCAAGCTGGATCAATGGAGATGGCCTTTTTGCCGTGTCTCTACCGATTCCGAACGTTCCCAACCAGGGCGGCCCGGACGGGATGGAAAAGGGCACGCTCCAGGCACTCCGAACACGTGAACTTTCCCCTCTAACCTTTCAAGGCGAGGTTGTCAGCAGCTTTTAGTTTGTGTATGAGAGCGAGTAAGCGTCCTCTGTATTCTAAATGTTTTGAATTGGTTGGGTAGGGTTGCATAATCTAAACACATTGATACCATTGCATTGACATCGTCACAAGATTATCCCTTAGGTCTCCATTAGCTTTGATTGATTTAATCGCTGTCATACCAAACTGTTAAGTATGCCCTATCATCAAAATATGACATTGTCCTTTGATGTTCGTGACAAAATGCAAATTATGTAGGCCTATAGGCTAAATTATGAATAAAAATAGCAAAGAATTATGAATAAATCTTATTAGCAAAAATGTCTAATAATAACAAACTAACATGAGTACATGTGTATCAATGTGTATCACAAATGTGTAGCCTATCAGATTGTTACCATTACAGATTGTTTGGCTACTGTCAACTATAATTGCATTTGTCCCAAAAACGTGACCAGTTGCCTACAATGTGATGAAGGTTAACTGTTCTTTTGTGGATGTTTTAAACACAACAATGTGATTATTCTCAATGTTTTATCGATTTGACAAAAAACATTGAGAACATTATGATCAGACATATTGCAGTGACAAGGAATAAATTGATTAATAATTGACTGCTAACTATATAAGTTTTATAATACTTGATCAAATCACATTAAGCACATGTAAAGATATTATTGCCTTAATTGTGGTCAGCCTACACCTACTAACGGAAATAATAAAATAAGGACGATTTGACCTAGGCTAAAATTTAAAATAAAAAAATGGGTTGATTTACAGACGACTTTAATTTGACAGACGTGCCAAACTGCAGTTGCACTCAATCACCACAAGATGTCTGACTTGTAACAGGTTGCTACTCGTAAAAGGCTTTCAGATTACAATATTTAATTTGAACGAATCAGGAGAAGACTGAGTTCTGAAGGGACTATGTATTGCAAAAACTAAAGACAACTTATTTCAAGGTCATTTTATTTCAATGAAGACTTTAAAGCTTTTTGTCATTTTTGTAGAACATGCACAGTTCACGTATTTCTTACACTAAACAAGACATAGTCTACTGTAGTCATTGTCAAACTTGTCTTTTTTCATTTAGTGTATTTATAGACAATGTTTGAAAACCTGTCGCTTTTCCTTTTTCCATTTGTTCTTTCTGTTTTTTTTTTTTTTTTTTTTTTTGGTGGGGGGGGGGGAGAGAAAGTGAGGCTGCTATCCCTCTCTCGTCTTATGATCAGTCGGAGCACGTATCGCTGCTCATCCGTGTCTCTGTCCTAGTCTCGCTGCTGCTGCGCCGGTTGAATTCAGATGCGCCGACACCAACACTGCAAGAGTTCTCGCCACAGGTGGAAACAGCAACTCATATCAATACGGACCATACGTGTCGGTCCGTCTAAGCCGATCACTCTCATTGATGATTTTGTGAGCACCCATTCGCCCCAAGGAGGATATCGATTGTCTGGGTCACTGTGGTATTTCAATATCGAAACCTCGATTGATGGCGTGGCGAGCCGGAGAGGATGTTATTGACACTGGGAAGTGAGATGGTCAAATTAATGCGTCCCTGCCCGCCTTGTGCCTGAGAGACAAATGCGCGAGCCTCTTTAAAGGCCCTGAAGGCGTTCGGAGGTCCTTAATGTGATAATTGGTAGCAAATTGCATGGAGCCCCTGTGCTTGTCTTATATTGCTGTGATGTTTGAAAAAAAGAAAACAAGACTCCACTAGAAATTAGGAATAAGAGGTTGTCCAATAATCAGAATTTACGGACGTCCATAGAAGAATTATGATAGTGTCCACTGACATGTGAATCTCTTATTTTTCTCATAAAGACGAACACATTTCGTTAGGCTGTTTGGTTTACCAGGCCTGCCACATTATGCTTATATAGGTCTAATTTAGAGAAAAATGTAATACTCTAATTTCCACACACCTCACAGACATTTTGAAAACTTGCCTTTGGTAATTGTTAACCTTTGACAAATTTGTCTTTCAGTGTCTTTCCTCTGTCTTTAAAGACCTTGAATGAAAAAGGAAAAAAGACACTATACTCAAATTCATGCATTAATTCATTGAACAGGGAGCAGTAAAACTGACTGGACTTGCAGTACAAAGTGAACATGGCCCAAGTTGATCCTGGAGAACCAGGCTACTCTCATGCCCCCCTTTAAGTGGCCCAGGGGCGCTCGCAGTTCTTATTGGGATCTGTGTAATAGCCGCTTCAGTAGGGGGATTATCATGGCTCGATGAGTCGCTCTTTACTTCAAACCAGACTCTAATATTAGTGATCGGCTGCAAAGACTGACAGGTTAAGTTACTCACAATCTCTCAATCTCTGTCTTTTGGTCTCTTTCTCTCTCTCTTTCTTTACTCTCTCTGTTACTCTTCTTGGCTCCCAATTAGTTTGAAATTTCTTGGCAAGACATCCAGACACCTGCTGTTTTTTTTTTTTTTTTTTTTTTTTTTAAGATTTTTTGGACACAATATTTAGTTTAATTAAATAATTATTCTTTTTTTTACAACACAGTTTTATCAGTTCAACTCCTATTTGAAACAAGCACTGCAGTTTGCCTTCCAAAAAGTGCTTTCTAGAATCTCCAGGTTGTTTCCTGTGAGATTCTACTGAGACTATAGTAGGTATTCTAGTGCACATAGATTCTGTGCATGCACACAGTAAACTTACTCTAATTTTCCAAGGCCAAATCTAGTCCCAGTCTTCATCAACGACAGCGCATCAGAAGAGTTCTATAGGTTTCAATGAGAAATCTCCAACACATGTTAGCTGATTATGTTTTCTGATGTGGAAAAGAAATGCAATTATTAAATGTATGAGTGTGGCAACATTTTTTTTCTTTAGCATGATTAATTATGCTGTTTAATTCTAAGATCCAGCACCGCAGCTTGTCGTAATTTCCCCATGGCCTTCTTGTGTTCCTGACTTTTTTTTGTTTTGTTTTTTTTTTTTGGTTTGTGTGCATTCATTTTGAAATGAATCATAGCTCCAACATTGGGCAAAGCATCGACTGGGAGAACTTAGGGGATGGTGTTTGTGTGTGTGTGTGTGTGTGTGTGTGTGTGTGTGTGTGTATGTCTGTGGGTGAGGGGGTGATCATAGAGAAATGTATCCTGACTATGTCAAGAACACAAAACATAAAGCAAATGAATGTGTTAAACAGGGGATATACATCCATATTGTATAAGATATTCCATCTGTAGGCAAAAGGAAGTACATGCAAGTGCATAGAGATGTTAAAAGGCCAAATGTGTTGACGTCCCTGCCTATAATGTCTAGCTAAAAGGGAAGATAAGGCTGCAATGAATGGAACAATGATCAGGTGTGGGGATGAGGGGAAGTACTGTGTGGGTTATCTTTGTTTTGTTTTGTGTATTTC
>JAGFZM010003075.1:0-10036 GCA_017657215.1 Limnothrissa miodon
ATACTCTAGACTGTCTTGCATCTCTTCACATGCACACAGCATTACCATCTTTTAACCATCATCCAAAAACCTGACAACCCAAGCCCTTGTTTGTTCTACTCTTCACCAACCACCATACACTACCTCCACATGCATTAGAAAACAAATCCCTCACACCATCCCTCTCCCAACATGACCCCTGGCACTTGGGTTGGACCCTACTTGTGGATCTGGTTTCTTTCTTAGTAGAGTTTTTCCTTGCTGCAGTTGCTGTGCTCCTTGATGTGTGGGAGTAGTGTTAATTGACCCTCCTCATAGCTGTTGCCTTCTGGACACCATTCAATTCAGTTCAATTAAATTTTATTGATATAGCACCCTTTACAATAGTCTTGTCTCATAGCATTTCACAGCGAAGGACAACAGTGAGCATCAGGGGCAAGGACAAACTTCCTTTTTATCTGGATTAGTCTAGGGAGAAATCTTGGGCAGAATCACAGCTGCCCAGAGTCATGCAGGAAATATAATGTAATGCATCTTCTAATGTATCTAATGTAGTTAGCAGTCGCTCAAATAGCAGTTTGTACTTTGCATTAACTGAGTATCAAAATAATCTGAAGATACATCATGAAAAGGCAGTCATAGTTCGTGAAAAGTTCGGACAGTGTAGTTGTAGTCTCTCTCTCTCTCTCTCTTTCTTTCTCTCACACACACTACATTACAAAGCTTTCACAAAACTGTCGAAAATATGTCTTTTTATACATCTTTATGCATTATGTTGTGGCTTGCATAACAAACACCTTCAGGTAGCTAACTTGTTTCTTATCTTGCTGCTTCATGGAACCATTGTGTGTCTTCCTGCCCTCTCACACTGAGAACAACCAACAGATAAATCAGTACCGAGGACAGCAGCAGTTTACATCCTTCTATTTCCCATTTTTATTGAGTGAATCCACACACCCTTGCTCCAATTCCTGGTAACACCAAGTTCTTTATACAACCAACAACTACTGCTTAGATACCTTTGAGATGGTGAAAGCGGAGCGATGAGGGGAGGCTGTCAAGGCTTTAGAGTGTCCTTCAGCAGTCACTTGCATACAGGTGTGATGGGATGTCTGTGTGGGCTCTGTGTGGCATGTGGCAGGATAAAGCATCACTTTGAATGGGTTTCAATACTGAAATGTATAGTTCAAAATGTGCTCAAGGACATAGTCCTCTGACCAAAAATGCCCCGGAGAGATGGTTTTACCAGTAGAATACAGACACTGCTTAGCACAGACAATGTAATATTCTCTCCGAAAGGATGTTGTATGTTTCTCTGGTTTTAGTAAATATAGTTTTCCCCCCATTTACTCTCTAGGGTTGTTTATTCTGTTGCCTGAAAAGCTGTTAAGTGTCAACTGAAAATTGTACTAGTCGTCTTCTGTCACAGACATCTTGAGACAACTTCTGCAGTCCATTTCTTTCATGTCCTTCTTTTCTTTCCTCTCTCTCTTCCTTGATTCATCACTACCCTTTCATTTCTGTCCCTACCCTTTCTGTTTCTCCCCACACTCCCTCTTCCCTTGACATTTTGTGAACTCCCATTGGCCCCGTGGCTGTTTTGCCAGTGCCAGCTGCTGCTATTAAATTGTTTTTAGAGGAAAACTGCCAGGTGATGCAATTGGAAATAAACACTTCAGGGAGACACTAGTACTCCTGGAGACAAAGTTACCCAGTGTCATTGCAGGCTAATTATAACAGAGCAAACAGCACGCCAAGAATTTTCACATAGAATGTGCTCTGAACTGCATGACGCATATATACACATGCATGTTTCCAAGAATTTAGGTTAAGATGGCTGTTTTGCTCACAGTACATCTTCTGAAATTAAGATGTCTGTTTTGCTCCATTTTTTGGGAGATTCAGTGATTTAATGTATTAATTGTATTAATTTATCAACATTTTGCAACATTAATACATGAAGCCACATGTTGACCTCTAAAACAGGGTTATAGACACACTTGAGACAGGTATTTGATGACAATACTTTTTACTCTTTAGCTCCCGCGGTGTCATTCGGAATTTGGCATGACATTTTGACTAGCAATGTCTTTGTCAGTTGAATTACATCATACTAGTGGAAAAAAATGTGAAAATCACACCTGATGAAGACCATGGAGAGACTGGTTCTGGGGATACTTAGGCCACAGGTGCGCCATGCACTAGACCCATTACAGTTTGCTTATCAGGAGAAAGTGGGCATCGACGATGCCATCTCATACCTTCTACACAGGACACACACTCACCTGGACAAGGAGAAGAGTGCTGTGTGAATCATGTTCTTTGATTTCTCCAGTGCTTTTAACACCATCCAACCCCCCAGACTGAGTGACAAGCTCCGGAAGATGGGTGTGGATGCCCACCTGGTATCCTGGATTGCAGACTACCTGACGGAGTGGCCACAGTTCGTCAGACTGAAGGACTGCTTATCTGTTACTGTCATCAGCAGCACCGGAGCTCCACAGGGAACAGTGCTCTCTCCAGTCCTGTTCACCCTGTACACATCTGACTTCTGCTACAACACGGAGTCATGCCACATGCAGAAGTTTTCAGACAATACTGCAATTGTGGGTTGTATCAGGAATGGGCAGGAGGAGGAATACAGGAGCCTGGTGGAGGACTTTGTGCAATGGTGCAGACTTAACCACCTACAACTCAACACTGTCAAGACCAAGGAGATGGTGGTGGACTTCAGGAGGTCCAAGCCCGCCCTCATGCCAGTCACCATAGAGGGGGTTAATGTGGAGGTGGTGAAAACATACAAGTACCTGGGAATACATCTGGACGATAAACTGGACTGGTCAGTCAACACAGAAGCACTCTACAAGAAGGGGCAGAGCAGGTTGTACTTCCTGAGGAGGCTGCGGTCCTTCAACGTATGCAGCAAGCTTCTCTGGATGTTTTACCAGTCTGATGTTGCCAGCGTCCTCTTCTATGCTGTGGCATGCTGGGGAGGAAGCACTAAGAGGAATGCTGGGCAACTGGACAGGCTGGTAAGGAAAGCTGGATCTGTTGTGGGAGCTGAACTGGAGTGCATCACTTCAGTATCAGACAAAAGGACCCTGAACAAGCTACTCAACATCCTGGACAATGACTGCCATCCACTCCACAGCACTATCATGCAGCAGAAGAGCTTGATCAGCTGGAGACTACACTCCCTGACATGCACAACAGACAGACTTAGGAAGTCATTTGTACCCAGGGCCATACAACTCTACAATGCTTCACTAAAAGGAAAAGGAGAGTTGGACTTCTCTGCATAGTCTATCTGCACCTTAACCCTCTTATACACTTACAATGCATTTTTCTACAATCCTAGGGAAGTGTCTACATTAGCCCACATGCACAACTCCTCCTTACACTGTCACTTCATCCTTGACCAATAACAATAACAATAACTGTAACTTGATACTTGACCTGCATACTTGACTGATGCATGAACCTGTATATGACTTATATTGACTTATCCTTGCACTGATGCTGTAATTCTTATATTACTAGGCTATTTTTTTTTTATCTTATTGTCCATAGACTTATACTAGAACTGCAAAATTGCTATGCTTATATTTTTTATCGTCCATTTTACATATGGACAATATGGACATATTTATTGCTGGTCAATAGACTTTTAACCTTGCACTGTTGCACTGGACTCATTTGCACTACTACCTTGACACACACCCCATACTGTACCACAGTACATTCATGCACATCTCTACCCATAGTATTTGTATTCTATTGTTATTTTTAGTAATGCTGATCTAGTCATGTTGTTTCGTTGCTTCTTATCATCCTGTGTACACTGTAGTATATATTGTGGGTTGTGTGATTTTTTTAAGCTGCTGGGACCTTGAATGTCCCCTTGGGGATCAATAAAGTATCTATCTATCCATCTATCTAAAAAAAAAACATACCATTTCCTACCACTACTTAACCAGGCATATTTTTTTGTTTGTAAGGATCATGGCTATGTTAAAAGGGGGTTAGTGGTGTGTAGTTGAATTAGATCACACTAGTGCAAAAAATGTGAAAAAAAAAAAAACCTTTCCAGTTTCTACCACTACAGAGTTAACCAGGCATATTTTTTGTTTGTAAGGATCATGGCTATGATACAAAAGCAAAATTGCTTTTTTCTTTGACATTAGAAAGTTGCCCATACCGCTACATATTTGGCTGCTTTTGCAGGGTCCCTGCAACTGTGATATCTCCACCCATGTAGCAACAATTTATGCTCAATGATTCTTAACACTCTAATTTAGGTCTGGCATTTCCTTTAAATATGGAATAATTTATAATAAATGTCTTTGTGAGGTAAAAGACAAAAAACAACTATTTCAAAAACAATTATTTCAACCTTACAAAGTCAATGCAAGTTGACAATTTTTACATGATATTCTAGCTATATGTGAGATGATAATATAGATTCCAGTTCAATACTGCAGGGTACGTAAGAGGAGGGAGTGGCTACAGTATCATTTAAGCACTATCTTTAGTATTGTTTGTTCAAGAAGTAGCAAACATTTAACTCCATTAGCCAGACACTTTCTGTTGTAAATCTGAGACAAGTCACATGAATGGTTCCAGATTCATGCTTGGAACAGACAGACTCACAGACTGACACACCCACAGAGAGAAGTTCCTACCATTTACACAGACAAGCTTGTGAAGAGGTTGGTGCCTATTTGGGACCCTCATCATTTTCATGGTCTGAATAGCTATGTGCTACCCTAAACTGCTATGAGAAGCAGCACTAATAAATCATTGATGAATAATTCACAGTGCCTTGCATGTGAAGGTGTTTTGCTCAGCAGCGGTTAAATCAACGTGAGACATGCATTAGTTACATGGCTTTTATTATCCATACATTTCTTACTTACATATTACTTTTGTCATATCTGCTCTGAGAACGTAAAGCCACCCAGCAGGGTTTTGAGCATGTGAGTTAAAGACATTTTTTTATATCACTTTATCAAACTGGCTGGAAAAGGATTTTTTTGAAGAAAAGAAACAGGGATTGGGTGTTGAGTCAGTAGAGAGCCACTGAAGTCTTTTGTGTTTTGTTTTAGTCTACCTGTGGTCAGCAATAGAAATGCGGCAAAAAAGACTCTGAAGCAATTGATTGTGAGAGTGCACACCTTTCTATAACAAAACCTCTTACCAGATTGACAAGGTCTTGAACAAAACATTAAGACTTATGGTGTGTTTCCACTGTGGGCGAATTTCGCCCACCTCTCATTGAAAATTAATAGGGGGCGAATTTCGCCCTGTTGTGGGCTAATCGCCGAGGCAGACAAATTGAAGTTGGCGAATCTTTAACTTTATGCAAATTTGTGCCGGGCGGTAACCAATCAGACAACTGTGTGTCTTGACTAGGCGGGAGAAAAAAAAATTGCAAACAGTATGGCAGTAAACGGCGTCCAGGGGGTTTTCTACATAAAAATGTATTTGTTTAATTAAAGGGTCTATGGACCGCAGTTTGTGTGTAATCATGTCCGATTGTGTTTAATATGATAAACAAACTTTATCAAGAAAACTAGAACACTGTAGTTTAGAAAATTAACAGTTCCAACTGAAGTTAGCCGAACACTACATGGCTAACGTTGCTGCACAATGATGGCCTAAAATGTGTTATGGAACAAAGATTGGTGTCAACATAAAAATAATTGCAGAACACATTGCCGTTTACAGGTCACACAAACATATTTGGGGTAAATTCATCACTGTAAATTTATCCAGAAGCTTCTCACGGTTTAGTTTAGGTAAGCTGCTAGGCTAACTTTAGCGCACCTTCTGTTGGCAGTTGGCGGGCAGCCTGCTGTAGAATATTGCTTGCTACGACCAGTAAACGTCATGTTACCTAGGACACTCCCAACGGCGAAATATGATAAGCAAATATTCGCCAAGTGAACGCTGTGTGGAAACGTACCGTTACTCTTACTCAGTCTTTTTTTTTGGAATTCTCGCTTTCTTTACCTCAAAGAGCAAGACTTTACGGTTGAGTGAAACAAGAAGTCATTTTGAAATTATTAGAATGCTTAGCTCACACAATAAAGTGATTGCAGTCTATCATATAGACTGCTGCCATGGCCACAGTCATGAGCCTTGAATCTGGTTAAGGTTTCTTTGTAGATTAATACAGGAGATGGAAGAAAGCCAAATCAGTTTCATAATCAGAACCACCTACCATGTTCTTCCTACACCCACAAACCTAAACCAATGGTTTGGCGAAGATCCTGATTGTGCACTGCGAAACCAATTTGCACCAGGGCCTCTAGCCACAACCAGGTTCTACAATAATCGGCAATAATCCTGAAATTAAGAAGAAGGAGAACAATCACCAATGGAAGGAAGGAGAACAGTCAACAATGCCTTGACTCATATACATCATTCCGTTTTTAAGAGCAGGACAACTCCCTAAAAGGCCATCTGCAAGAGTGGAAGCAAGCTTCTTAGACACTGCCCGGGATTGGACAAATGCAGGTTGACTCAGACTCCATTCTGCCTGAGATCATTACACCTAACCTCCGATCGGATCTGGTTTTGTGGTCAATCTCACAGAAGTCGCTTTTCATTGTAGCATGAACTGTTCCATGGGAAGCCACAGTTGTAACCAAGAACATAGCGGGCGTGCCCACGTGCTTCCGGCTGAAGTTGGGTGAAGAGGATTTGTTGCTACATGCATAACAAAGCTGAAGGGGAATGGATGAGTGAGAAAGGGCCTTCTGACAAGCTGTCAAATCACTGTCAGATGCTGCTGAGAGAAGCAGAAACTGGCTGTGGATTAAGAGAAAGGACTGCAAAATGACCATCCAAAATGACCATGAAGGGGTAAAAGTGAAGTGGGGCAATTGTGGGGAACTGTGACGCCAGGATGGTGCCCACCTGAGCTCAAAAAACATAAGTGTTTGACCCTGTGTATGTGTCAAGGGTGCTCTCTGATATAAAGGGCCATGAGATGATAAGCTGCATAAATATAGTTAAATTAAATTGAGTATTGCATTGTAGATTCATGATACAATGTTTGAAAGGGGATTACAGAAATGAAAGCTCTAAGCGAAAGTTCTACCAGGAAGACTCTAAGCGTTAAGTCACTAATCGTTTGTCCAATCATATGAACTCACCTGCTTTATAGACCCGCCTAACACTTTCGCTCTTGATGTCGCAGGCTCAGTGTCCGAAATCCCCACCTCCCTCCCAACCACCGCCGTCCTTTGTCCAGGGGGAAGGCTCCGCCCCCTGCCCGCTTGAACCAGGCAGGATCTGCTGAGCCAGGATAAGCTGAATCCTGGACCATGGACAGGGCCTACGCCAAATATTGCTATTGTGTATATGCTGTAATCTAATCAGTGAATATGCACACTATTTAATCCTTAATGGGAGAACAAACTTTACCTTATCAACATAAATATTTGTAAATATTTGTATCTAAAGAATTTCAAATAATATTATAGACCTCTTTCAGAAATTGTCCCCTACCTTAAATTGTGTAAGGTCTTTGTAAACACTGCCAAAATGAAAATGTGTAGACTACAAAGCAATATTATTGATAACTGTTACAGTATAACTGAACAGGGCTTTTCCTGGCCGCACAGTCAAGACTAAGCAGACCATACTACACATACACCTCTGTTGGCAAGGCAGCCTGCAAGGAGGAAACTAGCGCATTAGAATTCAAGTGGCACTGTCAAACCAGCTCTCTACGGTTTACTTCAGCACATCTAGAATTCAAGTCCATTTTCTAGAAACGAGGCCCCATAAGGATGCCCCGATAACGCATGTGAGTGTGTGTGTGTGTGCATGTGTGAATGTGTGTGTGTGTATTTAGCAGCGGAGTCCATGGACTCAAGCTGGGTGGCCAAAGAACACAACAGACAGAAAAGGCAAGCAAAGGCCCAGCAGCTGAGGGGAGCAGCATGTGTGGAAGACCCAGCACAAAGGATGCGGCCTGATCGTCCCATCTCCTGCCTCGGCGGGGCCAACACAAATGTCTCTATTCTGGTCCCGTTGTGGCCTTGTGCACCCCACTGGAGGCTCTGTGTCCATCTGGCACACTCTGGGTGAGCCACGTTTAGCCCTGGGCTCAGCTCCTTGCAGGGTTCTCAGCAGTCGACACGTGAGCAGCAAACTACATGCTAGTTCTCACTACTAGACAGTGACTACACTCCTTCAGATTGTGAAAACAGCTTGAAAAGGCCTCCATTTATTGGACCACCTACAGAGGTGGTCTAACAAAAAAAATATGTTGAAAGTAACCTACATGTCATTGTGTATGTAGATACAGTAGATTGAGGGAATACTTTAATTATCCTATGGAAAGTTCTGGTATCCATAAGATTTCAGAAGAGGGAATAAACATGACATACAAATGTATGAAAGTCCTACTAAATCTTAATAAACCTATTATGTGTGCAAAGGTGTCAGTGCAAGTACCATTCCAGTGTGGATTCTGTTGTGTGTTGTGAGTAAGCAGAAACATAAAAACACACAAACAGGTAAGAGAGTGGTGGTAGTGTAAGGGGATTAGGGTGGGGGTGTAGAATCAAGCACATCAGTCTATCTCCAACCTCCTCTGTAGGACATTGTGGAGCTTTATTGTCTCAGTTAGGCATTCTGTTACTGAACGTACACCTCTGTCTGGAGTGTGTTAAGCAGGGGGTGATGGTCATTGTCAAGAATGGAGATCAATTCTGCTACTAATGTCAGTGATTCCAGTTCCATTGCTAGTCTAGTTCTCCAGCAGCTCTAGTCCTTGAGTTGCCTTTCTAGCACAGTGTGTTGGCAGACCAGTTCCGTTTAAGATGCTGTCTGAGGTAGCCTGGCTTCTGCGACTAATAAGCTCATTGGAGCTTAGTCTGGCGAACCTACCATACTACCCGCCTTCTGAGAGGCAGGCTTAAAGCAACACTGAAGAGTTTTTAAATACTTAAAACAATCAAAATCGTTTTGGTGGTCCATCAACTCATAACAGGATGAACGTTACTTTCTGCATCTGCTCTGCGGCCCTCTATCGGCTATTATAGCACTAAATAAGTTTGCCCAATTGGGTAGTGATCTGTAGTCCAAGTAAAAACTACAGATGATTAGCTTTGCGGAAAGCAATGGGTGGGGCAAGCTCTGGGCGGAGTATAGCCTACTCGACAGATATTACGGGACAACTCCGGTCCTCCAATGACTGTCGACTGGCAGTCCCAGCACCTCGCCCAAGGCAATCCAGACTCTTCTCATGTGTCGTCCCACGCTGGTGGAATGACCTACCAAAAACAATCAGAACAGGGCCATCTCTGGAGGCCTTCAAAAAGCTCTTAAAGTCCCAGCTATTCAGAGAACATCTTCTATCCTAGCACTAAAATGAACTGAAGCACTATCCCCTAGCACTATGCTCCTTAAGGTTTCTGCTATGTAGCTTGATTGTTATCCTCGTTTTGTAAGTCGCTTTGGATAAAAGCGTCTGCTAAATGCATAAATGTAAATGTAAATGTAAAACGCGGTTGCGTTTGAATTGCCATCATGACGGAGCAACCAAAGAAAAGAAGGAGTAGAATATCTAATGCCAAAAAAAAGAAAACGGGCGAATGTTCGTAAAGAGCTCGAACCAGAGTGAACATTGGGCCGGCTTTCACTCGTTGGCGAGAGCTGAAGGAGGCTACACGGTGCAATATGGATGGTGACCTAGCTTTGTTGCTACTGGACTTATATTCGTAATTCGACAATATTCGTATCCGACAGTATTCATCATTGATTGTTTTATCTATCGATTAGCCTGTGATAGCTAGAAACAGTGGATGAATTTTGTGATGAGTCTTTGAGGCGTAGAAGCTAACATGGGTAATGTTAGGTACGTTAGGTAGGTAAGTTGTTTATGTTCGGCATGTTTTCTTGAGCATCCTAGTGTAAACATATCTTTCTATTACGCTAGACCCTCTAAAATGGACAGCAAGCAATGTCATATATACATATGTATATATTTATGATAATGATTGTACGCCAGTAACAAAACTTGTTGCCTGCCTCAGTGACA
>JAGFZM010003077.1:0-10756 GCA_017657215.1 Limnothrissa miodon
CATGTCATTTCCTCTCTGTCTGCATGGGAGTCAAGCATTTTGAAATAGATGGGAAACAAAATACAATACAAACAAAAACATGAAATAAAAGAAGAACAAAGAGAAAAGTAACAAACTAGAAAAGGGGCTCAGCACCTGTAGTGTGTACTGTGTGGCTTTCCCTCTTATCGCTGTGCTGTCTGTGGTGTAGCGTAGCGCTAGTCATTACTAGTCTTTGCGTGACTGTACGCTTCATTTCAACAGACATACAAGCCAGACAGTAGAAAAGACCAAGGGGAAGGAGAGGGTGAGAGAACGACTCTTCCTTTTTAACAGTCTGTACTTGGCAGCTCCAAAAGTCAAATCCACATGGCTGGCATGTCCCTCTCTCCTCTTCAAGTGCAAATGCAAGAAAGCCAGCAGACATGAAAAAAAAAAAACATTTGTAGTAGTTTCATCATTAAATAATTTACTGACTCAGAACCAAAATGCTAAGGCTCTGATTGCTCACGCAATTCCTCACACATTCCAAAAAAAAAAAAAAACTGTCCTGCTAATCTTACCCTTCAGCAAACAGACAAGACTTTCCTCCAGAGTCAAAACCAAAACAAATACATCTGTATTCAGGAAAAAAGGTGAAATAAAATCTCCCGAATATATCATCAGGCAATAGTAGCAGTTTTGTTGATAAAAGAGCAATTAGAGGCAGGTCATTTTGTCATTTTTTTTCTATTTGTTGCATGCAAGCATTTTGTGCATATTCTGGCAATATATTCTGAGTGACTATAAAGGTTCAGTCTCTTTGTTCTCATTGCAGGGATTGCGACGCATAGTGCAGCAAAGCGAGAATTCTGTCATGTTGGCAACGCCAGTTGTTGCATCTGTACCAGTGGTAGCTGTGACTCACAAGGGTCCGGAGTACTGTATGAATGTGTGTGTGAATCAGCTTTCGTGAAGTGATGTTTCATATTAAGTGTGTGTATGTCTGTGTGGTCAGTAAGCTGTGCGTCTGGGGTGCTTTTGTGTGCGTGTGTGTGTATGTACTGTACATGCATGCCTGCATGTGTGCATGGGAAAAATAAGCAAGCAGTGTTTGTGAATGTGTTTGCATGTGTTAATGTGTGCGCATGTGTGTATATTTATGTGTCTGTATATGTTTGTCTTCATTACAGTGTTTATAGTGTAGGCATACAGTTTGTGCTGTTTATGTGTATGTACAGCAAGCAGTATGTGTGAGGTGTTGTTCACATTTGCTGTTATTGTGTGTGTGTGTGTGTGTGTGTGTGTGTGTGTGTGTGTTTTGACATTTGAACAGACACAGGCACTGCCTTGATCAATTGACTCTGACACAGTGAGGGTTTATAGATGACAGCCGACAGACAATTCTCTGCTACAGAGAAGCCGTCGCAATAACTGCACCACACGTGCAGCGCTTCCTCGCTGCAGCAAGTCATCTACAATTTAGATTATTTCTCCATCTCGTCTTGTTTGAAGTGCTACCCTAACTAATACATCGCTAAACATAGAGAGGCTGAAAACCCAGTTTGTCACACACTAAGTAGCAAATTGTGTTTTGAAATCAAGGCCACTTTGAGTGATTCTGAGAACATCTCTCTCTTTTCATGGAGATTTCCTAGAAAGGCAGAATTTTGTTACATTTGTATAAAATGTGTTTCTATTAAAATGTATCATGTACTATTAAACTATGATTTTGTTACATACCAAATATGTAGTGTTATATTGCCTGAGCCTTACTATGAGTCCTACTGCAAAAGGACTGGCTACTTTATGTTGACCTCTCTCTCTCTTCATCTCTCTCTCCCTCTCTCTCCACCTCTCTCTCTCACACACACACACACACAGATGAGTGGAGTGAATGCATTGCACTCTTTTCAGTACACATTTGCTGTGTCTATGTGCATTGGGACTTGGGTGTTAGTTCCCTGGAAAAAGGTAGACTAAATAAATATTAATGAGTTCCAAATCTGGGCTACATTTGCACTAGAGCCAGTGTCTATCTCTGCCTAAGCAAATGCCTGTGAGAGTGATGGTATGTGTGTGTGGGTGTGTGCGTGTGTGTGTGTGTTTTGAGTGGCATGACGGAGAGAGAAAGAAGCAACCCCACCTGGTTTTTAATCCAGATCTCCAGGTTGCTAAGCATGCAACTTGACCACAACGCCAAAGAGCCAGGCTCACTGGTATGGCAGTCTTAGCACATATTCAATCGTAGTGGCATATGGCATTATATATTATGTATAGCGACATGTGACAGTGTGTATGTGTGTGTGTGTGTGTGTGTGTGTGCGTGTGTGTTAGTACTGTAAGTCCAACCAAGCCTATGTTTGTTCAGAGTGAATGCACCACTCATTTGTCTAACATAGAGCTACCTACCTCTGCACTGCAGTGTGAGTCTGCGTTTGTTCTGTGTGTGTCTTTGTTTGTTCTGTGTCTGTGTTTGTTCTGTATGTGTGCATGTGGGTGTGGGTGTGTGTGTGCGCTTGTGTATCTGGCGTGGGGCGGTTCCCTTTGGAGAGCAGCGGTGGCCTGATGCTGGAGGAAAAGATGAGGCAGCTGAAAAGAGAGAGAGGGAGAATCAGAGGAGGAGGAGGAGAAGGAGAAGGAGAAGAGGAAGATGAGTGCTTCCTGAGCTGAGCTGGTTGTGGGGATTGGGGGGGCGCTAACATTACTGCCCGTTAATCCTCAGCCCTTCAGAGAACTCTGTGCTGCTCTGTCCATCTTGCAGGACGCTTGTCGCCTCCCCGCCTGGAATGAGCACCAGCGCCCCCTCCGCCCCTCCCTGCCCCGCTGACAGGTCCTCCTCCTCCTCCTCCTCCACCTCCTCATCCTCCACCCCGTGGGCCACCTCCCCGATCACCAGCTCCCCATCAGGGGCATCTGCGGTTGGACTGGGGCCTGGGCTGCCTCCATCCAATTGGAGGTGAGTCCTCAGGGGGTCCTTGCGGTCCCCGTACAGGGCCTTCAGCTCGGCCTCAAAGGGCAGGGTCATGCCCGCGACCGAGGCTCCGAGGGCGAGTCCCTGTGCGGCGGTGACGGCCACACCGCCTCCGCCGCTGCGGTACACCTCCATGCCATCGGGAAGCATGGACTTGATCTTGGGCAGCCAGCGCTTCCGCACACGCCGAGCGTTAGTGCACATGTCCGCTGCGATCACATTCATCTCACTCTCTTTGAAGTTAGGGGCAAAGTTCTGACAGTACACTGAGAACAGAGAAAGAGAGAGAGAAGAGTGGAATAGATGGAGAAATGGATTGCAGTCCATAGAAAACAGCAAATCAACAGTCTAAGATCCCCTAATGAAATACATATGCATCATCCAGAGCATGGTACATATCATTAAATATAAATCCAACCCGTTTCTGTGTTCAAATATTTAGGTACATGTAAAATAAATCAAAGTCATATCATAAGTGGATGTACATCATGAATGAGAGACTAGTTTACAAGACTGAGGAGACTCACATTTGACAGCGTTGAGTACCCGGCTGTCAAGAGGCTTTCGGCTGGGATCACTGGTGGAGGAACGGATTCCTGTCCCACAACTGTTGGCCAGGGTATTCCTGCATGGGCATAAACCAGCCACCAGGGGGCGACGTCAACGTCATTCCTCGTAGGAATAAACAGCCAGTCCTGATCACACTCCTCTTACTCCAGTCTACACACTCAAGAGCTTATGATGAGTATTATGTGAACAGCACAGGCTGGTTCAAGCTGGTTTAATTATATTTAAAGGGCCAATATTGCTGCTGAGTTCTAACAGTTTTTTCCACAAAACTGCTTCAGCAGAAAAATGCTGAAGAAACCAGTTTTTTGTACCCCTTTAGTGTTTTAAGAGAATGTTTGCATGTGTGTGTCAAATTTGTTTTCGAGTGGCATTTGCTTTTATAATACACATCCATTAAAAGGTACAATGTGGAGTTTAATTTTGACATCTTAGAAACGTCCTTTTGAAATTACATTTAGAATGAGTAGAAGCAACTGTTTTGATGCAAAGTTAGAAACGTCTATGCTATAATGTGGCCCATATCCACTAACAATCAACAATACAGACAGAACCACCATCTATTCTCTGTGTTGATTTCATCTGTCATTTCATCCATTAACACCAAAATAAAGTATACAGACAAAACAGATCGACGGACAAAACAGACATATTCCTTTAGGTTTAAGCTGACATCTGAGGTTTACGTAAGTGACCCAAAGGAAAGAGTGGTGCTGAGACAGAGCTGAACAGTCTGCTCATTGGCCAACACTGACCTGTCGAAGAAGGTGGCAAGCAGCCGGCGCAGTAGAACCTTGTGTTTGATGCCAGCGCACAGGTGACAGTTCATCAGCTGTCCACGCGTCATAAACACCCCCGAGCCTGAAACACAGGTGTGTGTGTGTGTGTGTGTGTGTGTAGGTGTGTGGGTGTGTTGTGTGAGCATGTTTGTCAGCAAGAATTTATGCCAGTGAATTAGCCTTCTGTATCAGGTTTTCCAGCATTAACACAGGTTATTTTTCAGCTGACGGATAACTTGGTTACAAGCCCCTATGTACTGAGTTTTGGTGGTAGTTGTGAGTACACAGTAGCCTGCTGTCAACAGGATGATCTAGTGATGACTAATGAGAGTCAGAGCTATTTACAGTGACTGTTTTTTCCCCCATGCATCATTAGGTCATGTAGCAACACATGAGATGCACAACACACACACGCTCACACACACACACACACACACACACGCAATGACTCTCCCTCTCTCTCTTTTTCTCTCATCTCTCTTTTTCTCACAAATATTTTCATACAAACATACACACCCACTCACACACATTAGATCCACACACCCACACACAAACTCAGTCACACCCTTACTAAGAAGCATTAGACAGCGACTGTTCCACGTATTGGCACTGGCATTGGCATTGGCATATGGCTAAGCAGGGCTCACCTGCTACCAGCTCCAGCTTCTCTCCAGGGTCTCCCTCCGTGTAGAGCTTAGGGTGACACCGGTAGCCGATCTGGCTGATGAGGCTGGCGGGCAGCGCCACCAGGTCCCTTCGGAGGAGTACGCAATTCCGGCTCTCCAGGGAGATGGGCATGGCCGCCATCTCTGGTTTGTCCTGAACTGGGGACCACATCAAGAGTTGGTTACTACACACACAGTACCAACATAGTACATAGTACTAAATAGTACCAAGAGTTGGTTACTACAGTACAGCAGACATAGTACCAACATAGACAAGTTGGCTGGGGTTATAGGGACTTCTATTGTCCTTTTTCCCAGCAGCCATTTTTCCTAGAAGTCTGGTATACTGAAGCATTGGCTGTCATTAACACCTGTGCTCACCCTGGCAATTCTTGGAAAAGTGGCTGCTGTGAAAGAGGGCCATTAAGGGGCAATCCCACAGACGTTTTGTCCCAACTACAATGTAGTAATGTGACAAGGTGTAATCTGAATGATTATGTGCAATGTGTTATACAATTTTTTTCATTTTTTTTATTTGGAAAAAAAATACAGCTATCGCTCAAATTTCGTGTAGTTAATTACAGATATGACGAAAAGGCCACTTTCCATGGATTTAGCCTAGGATGGGACTTGGATATGTGTACAGTTTATCTTGAAGGGAGAAATAATCACAAGATTACAGTACACCCAAAATTACATTAGCTTACTATTTAACAGAGGGTCATGGTTTTCATGGGTGAACTTTCTGAAAAGGGTTACTTCAGCGCTACTAAAGCAGAAATAAATGTAATAAATGTAAAGACTGAACAGGAGGCTGCATCAAGTGCTATGGCAGTTGGAAGAAACACTTTCAAAACTCAAAACTCAAAGCCTTACTCAACATCTGAGTAGAAATAACAGGTACACAATAACGCAACAACCTTGCACTACAACAGTAACATACGTATTATTAACATCAGTGTTATTATTAGTGTGTGTTTTTATAATTAACAATTGTATTTCTTATTTTATTACTTTAATATCTACTACAGTATGCAGAATGGTGACAAATTGTTGTCCTGTTCATATAGACAAGTCAAAGTCAATTACCTATCATAGGCCTATTCATTGTCATAGCCAATTTATTTGCATGGCATATGCAAAATGCTTAACAGAGAGGGAAAGACATAAAATAAGAAACGTTTTGTCATAATTAAAAAAAAAACATAATAATTAAAAAACTAAAAAAGAAGTGTGACAGTGATGCTAAAGCGTTAAAAAAGTGAGACTATGAAGTAGTGAATGATGACCAGATGCTAAATAGACAGTATTCCTAGGCTACATTTGGGCCTTCACACCACAAACCCAAGCAACAACAACACACACACACACACACACACACACACACAGCACTGTCCCTGCAATAACCTCACACACAAATCAAGACAAGATCATGAGAGCCATATGATGCGCTGTCACTCTTACAGTGCAGTTTTGTTTCTCTGTTCAGCTGTCTATGGAACTTGCATCAGTTTTAGCTGGAATGATTGTGAGATTAAGTGTGTGTGTGTGTGTGTGTGTGTGTGTGTGTGTGTGTTCCATGCTGTTAAATGAATGCATGGAAATTAAATGGAAATGAAAATGGAAAAGAAGCCAGGTTGCACATGTGCCCTATGCCAGTGTGAGTGTGTGTGTGTGTGTGTGTGTGTGTGTGTGTTTATGCTTTGAGCCACTTTTCACCCAAGTTAAACCCCAGAGTAGGGTAACGTCCCCAAACTGCAGGCGTAGGGCTTTGGCAGTCTTGCTGGTGTCATGGATACCCCTGAAGTATCCACTCCTGCAATGCCCTTGTGTTGCACTTGTGCTAAATTTGCTAAAATATAGTGTGGGTGTCTTATTCTACCCCTGTGTCTCTTTTATATGACCTCGGCAAGCTGTCAATCACATAGGCGTGAGTGCACATACACACACACACACACACACACACACACACACACACACTCAGGTTAGGCAAACACACGCATTGTACACAGCCACACGCACACAACGCAAATGTATTTGCACACACTCACAGACACACAACACACACACACACACACACACACACACATACACACACACACACACACACACACTTCTCATATATCCCGCAATGTCACCCTCTTGCGTCCTAACTCATTAAAGAGAGAATGGATTTCAGAAAGTCCTGAAACTTGAGCCGGTGCGGGACAAACACCTACAGCAAAGATGAACCTAAATGCAGTCACCAGAGTTTAGACTGTCCCTGACCTGGAGCAGATCTGGCCCGCACATAACCCTCAACTGGCAAGGAATCTATAGTACTGGAGTACCCCATTAGGAATACAGCCTTGCCTTAGTGTGCGTGTGTATGTGTGTATATGTTTGTGTGTGTGAGTGTGCATGTGTGAGTTTGTCTGTGTGTGTGTGTGTATGAGTGTGTGTGTGTGTGTGTGTGTGTGTGTGTGTGTGAGGCCATGGGGACCTCCAGAGTGGGGCCATGATAACATCATGACGAGGCAGGCCAGCTCAGCATGGGCTTCCTGTGAGCCTGACAAAGAGACACACTGCAGATAGACCCATCAAGGACACCCAGCAAACACACACACACACACACAGCACTAACATGACCACAGGAACTCCAGGCTCTAGTATCCAAAAAGTATTCCAAGAACACTTACAGTACATCTAACAGACGTATAAACAGTACATTCCTCAACCCCATACCTCAGATTATTTATTTATTTATTTCTATTCTTTTACGCTTTGTTACTTTATGTATCTGTGCTGTTTGTGCATGTATCTATTTGTGGTAACCTACATAGTCTGTCTGTGTTTGTCTGCTTGTGTATGAGACATGCAATGACCACATGAATTTCCCCTGGTGGGATAATAAAGTTTACCTTAACCTTAACCTTAACATTCATCTTTTGAGAGACCTACAATATAAAATCCTTAAAAAAAGACTAACTGAAGTTATTATAGTTTTCTAATTGACTGTTTTTTTTCGATTGTTCAAGGACAATAATAGTGCACAATAATGAACTATACAGTAATAAAGCTTTTCCCAATTTAGAGTGATATGGTGTAACATTCGACCTTGTGTAGTGAGACGGGTCTCTGTGGCTTGTGGGGACTGGGAGTTTATCCGGAGCCGTGATGTAGCGCGGGGAAGCGGTTCATTTCACGCTGGGAGAATGCACTAAGGTTGAGGAAGCTCACTAATAGGCCCGTGACACTCTCCATCCGGCTCCTGCAGCCCAGGGCGAGTGAGCAAGCGAGCAAGAGTAACGCGCTGGCCATGCGTGACTCGCCCGCATCTCGTCATTTTTCAGGGCTGTAAGTGCGCCGAGCCGAGCGCTTAGTTACAGAACGCCGGCCAATTTCACACACACAGGAGAGAGTGTGTGGAGCGGAACGGTTCAGTGGGCATCACTCACTCACACACGCACGCACACGCACACACACACACACACACGCAAGGACTGATGGAGAAAGTGGATGGCTGGCAAAGGTGTAAGAGTAGCAAAACAAAAATGAATGAGTGAATCAATAAGTGAATGAGTAAATAAGTGAACGAGTGAGTGTGAGTGAGTGATTGAGTGAATGAGTGAGTTAGTGAGTGACCGTGAGTGAATGAGAATGACTGAGTGACATGACAGTTAATGAGTAAGTGAGTGATTTAGTGAATGGGTAAGTGAATGAATGAGTGAGTGAGTTAGTGAGTAAGACAGAGAGGGAATGAGGCTGAGCAATTGCATATAAAAAGAAAGTGAAAGACCGTGTGACTAAGTGAATGATATAGACTGAACGTGAGAGAACGAGTGAAAGAACGACAGAAGAATCCTAGTGAAAGAATGAGCATGTGAATGAGTGTAAAAGACTTGAAATGGAGGGGCAGAGTGATTAAGTGGTCAAGTTCATGAGGAAGAGATTACCAGCTAAATTATTGAATGAATGAATGAATGAATGAATGAATGAATGAATGGATGAATGAATGAGTAAACGAGTGAGTGAGTTTCAGGCATTGCAGAGTGTCTGATTGTGAGTGAACAAAGGAGTAATTGAGGGTGAGTAAATGAGTCAATGAAGAGTGAAAGACTGGTCTGGTAGTGAATGATTAGGGAAAATATGAGTGACTGAGTGAAAGACTGAGGATGAGGATTCTGATTAATTGATTTATTGATTAAATGACTGAGTGAGTGAGCGATTGGGAACGTGTGAATGAGTATAGAACTGACAGTGTGTGAGTGAGTCAGTGAGTGACTGAGGAAGAACACAAATGGCTGATTATTTTTGTTGTTGTGTGAGCATGAGGGTACATGAGGGGGTGAATGACTGAATGATGTAGTGTGTGAGAGATGACATACATAACATGACATATATACTTTAACATAGTGTCTACTTACTTCCAAAGGGGTTGGCTGTGCGTCCGTACCTACATTAATATGACATGACATAAACACATTAACATGGTGTCTACTTACTTCCATAAGGGTTGGCTGTGCGTCCGTACAGTTGGCTGTATGCCTCCTCTGTGATGCCGTCGTACGCATCCTCCTCGAACTCCTCGTCTTCGTTCTGGTAGGACGTGGGGCTGTCGGTGGTGGGCAGACTGGATGCGCCAGGACTGGAGCGCTCGCCGGGCACCAGTGGGTACGCCTGCATGCCAGGGAAGATTGGGGTGCCCCCTCCGGCGGCGTAGAAGAGCGAGCTCCCTCTCAGAGATGCTCCTCCTCCTCCTCGAACACCCCCAGAGGTACCACCATTGCCCCCTGATCCTCCTGCCGACCCCCCCGTGGCCCCGTTGCTTTCGCCCGAGCCGCTGCGCTTGCTCTGGCTGCCAAGGCTCTGGAGGTTGAGTGGTGCCCCTTCCCCACCCCCTTCCAGTTTGATGCGTCTGGCCGGAGGGGGCAGTGAGGGCGACCAGCCTGGGAAGCCCAGGAGGGAGGCTGTGGCCGCAGCCGAGGCCATGTCTGCGTTGGCTGCGGCGGTGGCTGCTTTGCTGCCGCCGTTGTTGTTGTTGTTGCTGGGACTCTGCGGTTCGGAGCCCGGCTCCTCCATGGCGGCCGTCTGCGAGTCGCAGTGTGGCGAGTTGGCCTTGAACATCAGGTCCATGCCGCGCTCCACGATGTGCTGGATCTGCAGGTAGCCGGCCGTGTACATGACCACCAGCTGCTCGCTGGCCGCCATGGTCAGTTTGCCCGTGTAGCAGAAGGAGAGGATCTGCTGGAAGCAGGAAGGGGTGACGGATGAGGGCAGCTCGAACTGCGTCTTGGAGCTGCCGCTGAACAGGTCGCGGAAATAAAGGCTGCTGGCGGCCAGGACGGCGCGGTGCGCCTTGAAGGCCTGGCCCTTGACCATGATGGAGACGTCGCAGTACTGGCCCAGCAGGCGTTGCTCGTTGAGCGAGCCCAGCACCGTGCTACCAAAGTTGGGGATCTCCACGTGGAGCAGCTGGGACATGGCGGCGGCGGCAGCGGTGGCGACCGTGGTCGTCACGAGAGCACTGGGGGGACACAGAGTACACTTGCTCTCATCTAGAAGGAGAGAGAGAGAGAGAGAGAGAGAGAGAGAGAGAGAGAGAGAGAGATGTTGCTATGGTAATCCACAAGTTCAACCCTTCCAAACGTGTGTGCGTGTGTATCTTTCCCCAATAGTTATTAATACTAAAATTATTACATATGATGTGATGTCTTACTGTTCTTCAAGCTTTGGCAACAATGTATATCAACAGTCGTGCAAAACAAATCATCTTTGAATAGAACTGAGAGAGAGAGAGAGAGAGAGAGAGAGAGAGAGAGAGAGAGAGAGAG
>JAGFZM010003078.1:0-12485 GCA_017657215.1 Limnothrissa miodon
GGGTGGAGCTCTGAGCCACCACCAGCTAGTGTCTTGCAGGGTTGCCGCGGGGTAGTAAAAGGTAGTAAAAAAATAAAATTCAAAATAAGGCCCTTGAAAGGTAGTAAAACGTAGTAAATGTAATTTGACTTGGTAGTAAAAAAAATGTCACCACCTCAATATAAGAGTGCTGCAATATTTAGCCTACTATTTGCTATACACTAACTAACTAACTAAATAAATAAATAAATAAAAACAGGACGTCAACCGAGTCAACCGTGGGAGAATTCAATGGTTGCCATAGCGACGGCAACGCCTTTCGCACATATACCAAAGTTTAGAGCGAAGCAAGTGGTAACACTTATTTGTAGAAATGGGGAGATGTAAATTCTTGCAAACGTGGATTGACAAATCAGTTTTTAAAGAATGGCTAAAACCTGTGATGGGAAACGACCGAGAAGGATTTTGCTTAGTCTGTAAGAATACCCTCAATGTGACCTGGAATGGCATTACAAGCATTCATTCGCTTCAAAAGAGGCTATTGAAGCATTATTCGCGAACATGTTTCCAGACTAGCATTTATTATAGCAGTTTTCCTTCCGTCAACCAGATCGCTAGAGGTCAATCACGAAAGTGATGCGCATTAATTGGAAATCAATCAGTGGATTGTCATGAAATGTCTCATTTGCTAGTAGAAGCTGAAAGCTCTAAAAACGGTGCTTAATTGCCTACACACGTTGCTTAAATAAACAAAAGAGCGACTCCTAGGTTCAAAACTGCGGGGTCTGGTGTAGCTGTGTGAATAGGCACCATAATTCCCAATCACAAATAATGAAATATAGTGTTGGAATAGGCTATAATCAAGGCTCTCAACCCTCATACATTGGCCACGAATTTCATTCTTAATTTCTCACGGTCTCGCACCAGATTTCTCACAGTAAGAAATTAGGCTATTAATAGTAAGAAGTTAGAAAGACGTTGACAGATTTGAACTTTGCGGCTCAATAAATCTTAAACAAAACAATCTTACGGGTGTTCGGGTAAGGTAGGAGCTACAACTGGATTTTTGTCCAAATAATAATGTATTTAAAGAAATACGGACGACATTGGTCCTAATGGCCAGTCTATACCGTAAGAAGAAAGCTTAGGGACTGTCTGCAAAGTGCAAAACACAAACGGATAATGTCAATAATTTAATTCCAAAGAGTGAAGAGACAACACCAAAGGCTTTTGGAATGTTTTAAAGGTCGTATCACACCCCTTAGTTTGGTGAAATGTAGCCTACCTTACTTTATATATTTTTTTATTACGAATAACATTCTATAACTTTGCTTTTATAAACTGTAGCCTACTATACTACTACCACCAAAATCAAAACACACCACTAATTATGGTTGAACTACACAATTTACTTTGGTGGAAAAAAAATCATTATTAATTATTATAACTTTGCTCCTACCAATTGTAATGCTTTAATCCATGTATACAGTATAGAAGTTTTTTGCCCATCAGAAACTGTTATTTGAGGCTAATAGCGTATGCAAATTTGTACATCTGAAGGATGCGTTGTTTACAGGCTCATTTAAAAGGCTTAG
This sequence comes from Limnothrissa miodon, assembly GCA_017657215.1. Lineage (NCBI taxonomy): Eukaryota > Metazoa > Chordata > Actinopteri > Clupeiformes > Clupeidae > Limnothrissa > Limnothrissa miodon. The sequence continues at coordinate 1,575 of JAGFZM010003078.1, forward strand.
AATGAAAATATTTATATTTCCTGCCCCTCCCGGCAAATTCATGAAGCAATAGGGGATTGCCCAGAGACGTTTCTAAACTATCTTAATTGTTGGGCCATGCAAATAAAAGTGGTGTATCTTAGCAAAATTACGTGTTATTGCACGTCTTTGAAGATTGGCCAGTTTTAGCGTTGTGAAATCTAGTTTGAAATTTACATGTAGAATGAGGCGGTAGACAGTATTGAAGTTTTGCTATGGTACATTGGATTTGGATACCTAAATTCAACAATAACAAGGTATGTGGTTTGACATTTTGACTGCGTCGTGTTGGTAGTAAAAAATATTTTGGTGATAGTAAAAAAGGTAGTAAAAGGTAGTAAATTCATCTCTATGATTCCTGCAGATACCCTGATTTAGTATTTGCTAACATTTTAAACTCAACAAAGCTTGAACACGTTCAAGTAATGTTTAATAAAGTGAGGCTACAACTGCTAACGTCAGACTAATGGCTTTTAGACTAACGTTACTTGATGGCGCGCCTCCACTGATAACATGATAAACATTTCATTTAAACCTAGACAATATTTTAACAAGCATTAGAAGGTGTTCACATTGGGTGGGTTTTTTAAAGTAAAAAACACCGACTCCGGAGCTTTTTCTAGTACAAAAAAAGCACTGGCAGCACTTATCAGTTGATAACTTTTTTTTACCATGTCATGAACGTGAGCTAATCTCACGTATATTAGCTAACATGCTAACTTTTGAAAGGTCTGAAATTAAGACAACTGCTTACCAAAAAAATCCAAATATGGATAACTTTACTCAATAGATCAATATTATTACACAGTGAAATTGGCAAGTCATATCGCTCACAGTGTTAATAGTTGACATCCTCTACCTCGACCGTCTCCTGTTACTGCTGGTTGCCACAGGACGCCAGAGTTTTGATTCCTGACAATGATTGGTCAGCTGTTCCAAAAAGAACGACGTACTTCTCAACTTGAAAAACTGGCGGCAGCGTTTTAAAAAGTGCCCAGGTAGTACGGAGAGAAACATCTCAATCTAAGTAGATAGACATTTGCTTTGGCTAAATGGGTGGGGATTCGACAGGTGCTGGGGTTGGTCTACGCCAATTCCCTTAGTGTAACGTCAGAATAAGGGAGCCATCCAAATGGCTCACAGGAGCATTATATTCTTGACACCAAAGTATTTCTACTGACCGTCAGAAAACGAATGGACGGGGTTTTTTCGCGCTTGGAGAGTTTATAAGAACAGTAGAGGCCCAAATATGAACTCAAAGCCCCGTATAAAGTGAGTTTTTGCATAATATGTCCCCTTTAAGAACCTTAGACCCCTTTAAAAGATAACATTAAGTAGATTAAAGTAAATCAAAAGGCATTTTTAAGGATAAATGAATGTTACCACCATTAACTACAAACCATTGCAGTAGCCTATTTCTGTATTAACAACCATACTTATTGTCCTTAGACTTTGGATTTAATACTTTTGGTTTACATAAAACAGTCTTCATAGTGAAAAGGTATGATTTAAAGGCGCTCTAAGCGATGCTGTTTCACGTCACTTCTTGTTGACGTTCGAAGTATTGTCAAACAAAACGGAGGATAGCTCCAGAGAGGGTTCAAGTTATAAGTTATAGCTCACTCCTCCCCCTCCCTCCCGTGCCTCCCGAAAGGCTCATGAACCTTGTCGTTTATTGGCTGGAACACTGTTATGTTTCGTTTTCGTTTGTTATGCTAGGTTTGCCCACTGTGTTTTGTTGCCGTTTGTGGAGCCTGGGCTGTCTACAGAGACCGCGTTTTTTTACAGTGTGTTCAGGGGACAGGCAGCTAGCAGATTGTGAGGAGATGTTTGCTGTATGTAACAACACATGTTTTAGTCCTAAAAACGTGTCACATCACTTAGAGCACCTTTAACAAACATTTATTTTTAAATCAATACAAACAAAGTCAACAAAGAGTGAAAGAGATTACAAAGACAAAGGAAGTCTTCTTCTCAATGGCCGTTTCCCTCGACAAACTCTCACACAGCTCTTTGTACTATGACTACCTTCCTCATTTTCCTTTTCTGCATTCTCTATTCCCCTTACCCTCTTTTCGTTTCCCCTTTCCCCCACTCCTTTTCCCTGACATAAACTTTTGGGCTCATCAGACTCCCTCATTTCCACCTCCTCATCGTTCTCCTCTCTCTCCTCTTCCCCCTGATAGGGTATCAAATAGTTCTTTCGCCAGATGACAGTTTCCCCCTCCTAAAACAGAAGAGGAAAGACCACACATTGATTCACTTGCTGCAAAATTTCTAAATCCTTAACCCATTGCTACTGTTTGGTCAAGACATACGTTATACGCTGAAATGCATTAATTGAATTCAATGTTACTTTTTTCCACCCTCCACCTGTACGCTGATTGGCCATTGCATATTCTCACCACAGCAATAAGTCGGATAGAAATATTGCATTCTATGCAAGACTGTGTTATTGGGCAATAGGTGTATATGTGTAAGTATAATGTGTTTTATAAATTTGTGGGTTTTTTTTGTTACTTTGTGTTACTCAAAAAAAATATGTATGTGTCTGTGTGTGTGTGTGTGTGTGTGTGTGTGTGAAATTGAGAGTGTTCTGGCCTAGGGAGTATTTCTCAGAGCAAGTCACAACAAAGCTAATTCAGTGACTACCACCACCAGGCGCGTAGGAAGCAGTTTGACATTGAGGGGGACCAAATCTGCACGAGTTCGGTTGCGCTATGGAGCGAAAATTCACGGTTAAACTTTGCTCACGCACATACATCTCTTGTTGCAGGCTATACACATGAATCTTAATTTTCTGTCATTAAAAATATTTTTCTGCAAATCTTAAAGCGCACATTTTGGCTAGACCTAATGTGAGTTAAAGTTAGCCTACAGATATGCATTGAAATGCAAGATTAAAAGCACTCAACAAGGACGCGTCTTCTAAACAACAATCCAATGGGACGAATGAGAAGCCTAAAGCTGTAGCAGAGGGAGGCTATCATTACACAGCGAATTTGTATTTATTAAAGACCCACTCCAGTCATTTATTTAACATTGTCTTTCCAACATAGTTCGTAACAGAATTATACTAACTAGCTTTTTTCATGAAAACAAATCTCTTTGTTGGGTCAAAACAAACAAATCCAGAAGTCCACGCTTTTGAAAGTGAGATTTCCTCAGAACTAAAACTGTGGTTCCAGACAAGTATAGCCTATTCTAGAATCCCGTCCAAAACAATTTGAGCTCTCCGTTTGACCACACACTAGCCTATGCAATTTTATAATCTTATAAGATTTATAAAATCGTGACTAACCACACACATTGAGAATCGTAGCCGATTTGTTTATCTTCCACTAACATTAAAAGGAACACCGCACACTTTAACCTTAGTGTTGTAGCCTAGGCCTATATAACATTGCGCCAAGAATCAAGAAATAAAACCAGGATGTGGCAGGCTGTCAGTGCCAGTGAACAATCGGCCGTAACGCTTAAGTTTCGTGGCAACAGGTTTGTTACTCTCCTGCTCTGACTGGCATGCAATTCACCATGACATAGCCTAATGTTAAATCAAGTGTTACCCGTACAATGACTGGTGACGGGACACCATAATAATTGAACGTTACCCTATACTGTTTACACAACCTGTTCAGCCAACCAGTTGTAATAATAAAATAAACCAGCGCTTACCTATTCTGATGCGCACTCCTCATCTCTGCAAACTCATGTTGGTAGGCTACTAATTTAGCAGCCAGTTAGACCTAGTTCCAATGCCCTATTCAAAGTGTAGTAGGCTCTGTAAAACTCATAGCTTACATCGTCATTCACTGTGTGTATTGTTTTATCAGAGCATTGTTTCACCATAAAAACATTTTCTCTCCGGCTATAAAATTAACGTAGCTTCACACTTGTTTCCTTGCCTGTATGCTGTAACGTTGTTGATGCTATCTCTGTAAGCTCTAAGAACCAGCAGCAAATGAAGATTTTCGATGGTCCAAAGCGACTGATAGTTTTTTAAAACATCTGACAGGAACCCTGCACTTGCATTATTGACAAAGAAGGAGCAAATATTTCACTTTTTTAGCGGTGGACCGTCTATGATGGCTGATAACGTTAGTTGTTCTCCATGGAGCAGACGTTGATGGGTGGTGGAGGGGCGGAAGTTTGCGAGGAAAGAGGCTGAGGGGGACGTATTCTCTTGGTAGCGATGTGAAGTTTGCGAGGAAAGTTGGAAAAAATGTAAGGTGCTATTTGGGTAGGATTTTTTTTTTTTTTTTTTTTTTTGGTGGGGTAGGGTTCAACATTGGGGGGGTCCCGACCCACCCGACACCCCCATTTCCTACGCGCCTGACCACCACCCATAAACAGCTACTGCGGTGAAAATCTGTATTACAAATAGGCTACACCGGATACACTAAGGCCACTCAACTGCTACAGCAAAGTTCAAAGATTTTACTTACATTGTACTGGCCCCTGAAATTTTCTTTCACCTGCACAAGAAGCACCTCTTGTGCACCCGTTCCTTCTGTAAACAAAAAAATATTTCAGCCAAAACTACAATATGTGGATTAAGATTAAATTAGACACATTCACTGGTTGCAGCAAGGTATTATGAACTTCAAAGGCAGTGTCCATACAAGTGCTTTTAATTTAATGTTAGAATACAGTTGGTAATTTTTTAAGAACATTAACTTGCTTCTAAACCTACTTCCAAAATCCTAAAAGGTAAAAATGCTGCCAACCCATCTCGGCCCCCAAACTGATATAAACTAGCACAGTCAGGTTAAATGCCTTTCTAAGTTAAGTGGTCTTGTCCTTGCTGCTTGGAACTCTAGTCTTACCTCCAACCCTCCCATCCCTTTTCATGACTTTCACCTGTCTGGAAAAGCCAAAATCAATGACTTAACAGCCAAAATCAATCAATGACAGCCAAAATCAATGACTTAAAATTACAAATTACAAAATTACACAAGATTTGTATAGAGATACTTACTGTTTGGCCCTCTTCTGCTCTCTCTTCTGGTGCTAAACAAAAAGTAGTGAAAAGAGAAATTAGTTGAAACATTAACAATGATAATAATAAACAACAACAACGACTTCCTGGATTCATTTGCACTGCACAATTGCATTTGCAGTTTGTCAGACAATCTGGTCCTGGACAGCAATTAACAGCCCACAACTGTGATTATTGCTCTTTTTTCGCGCAAGGTGTCATGGGAACTGGGAAACTTGGACGGTAGATGATATACATCACGGTATACTTTGGTATGTAACTTAAAGCATAACAGTTTCTTAATGGTTACCATAGCATAAAGTCAATATGTACAACAGTTGTTTAGTCATCGTTCGGAGGTTATATTGGACTCTCAAATTCACACAGAAGTAAACTGGTAAGCTGCATTTGTGTCAGGGAGTAGCTGTTCAATTTATTGGCTCTTACACAGTTTCGTTGTAAGAATGTATATAAGGTGAATAATAATAAGGTGAAGCTACAGGTCAACATTTTTTCACATGGTTGTGGAAACGCAATGAGCCTATCACGGTATGCCGATATGACCCAAAATCTCTATCATTGGCCAAATTCATATTGCATACGGTATATATCGTCTATATTGCCCACCCCTAGTGGGACCAACAGAATTCTTCAGCAGGCAGAGTGACAATGGATAGAACTCAAGTGGTCCCAATATGGCGGCTTATGTCTGTGCTTTATAATCATTTTACAACGGCTTGGAACACATCAGCCAATCACAATCAAGAACCAAAGAACCAGTTTTAGATTGGAATATAATCACTGCCTGCAGCCAATGAAGGCAAACAAAAACGGCTGCAGAAAAGATTAACCATCTAAAATGCTATGCACAGCAACGTAACTATTTTCTCTGTGCTCTCTACCTAACATAATTAGTGGCTATTAACATAGGTTGGACTTAGCAACATTACTGACTGCATTATGGAACATAGTGCCTTTTTAACAGGTTCTTATTGCTTACCCTCCCTGTCCGCCGCAGGTAGTACCTTCTGTTTTGCAGCATTTTTAAGCCTTTTTGTCTAATCTCCTTCTCTCTTCCAATAAGGCATGGCAAATCTGCTGTGATCTGGTGTCAATTGGATATGAAGGGCAGATAAATATAGTTATTCCCGTGAGCTATCGAGGACATGCACTGTGCAGTTCTGACTAGAAGGTGGAAGCATTACCTTATTGACCTTATGACAATTGAACACTGTTAAGCATTTTTTAGCGGTGCCAATGAGGCTCTATAAAAGGTTTAGAAAAATCAGTGCCTATGAAAGGTTTAGAAAAATCCGTGCCTTTTTGGGCAACTTGTCCATTACTTTCCAAATATTCATAGTATAAGATGACTGTAACATGGTGAAGATGGGTGTTTATGAAGAAAACTGTAAGCTACCAGGAAGGCCTGAATAGTATGAATAGAACAACTGAATAGCTGTTACATAGAAATTAAATATCAGTACAGTACAGTATTCATACAACCTTATTTATGACTGGTTCCCAGTTGATGTCTGCACCTCTGCAGGCCATGACCCACATTTTGTTGGCAGATAAAGCTGATCAGAGACAGGAACAGTAAAACAATAGCAATGGACAGAATTACAATGCCACAGATTAACCTACACTATTTTGTGCCAGTTTCAACAGCCTGTGAGCATCAATAAACATCACACACATTCCAGTTATTAACATGGAACGATCTCTGACTGCAAGGGACACAGGTTCACTCAGTGTTGTTATGATTACATGTGGTTTTAAGACGGTGGCACCTGCCTGTTGCTGTTGCGGTACCCAAACATTAAAGAAGGGCTAAGCAACGTTCTGTTTTTCTCTCTCACAAGCTCCCTCTAAAGACCGCTGTTTCGCATTGTATTGCACTGCATTCTATTGGAGGCGGTCCGCGCTGCTGAACATTGCAAGTTCTGTATCTACCGCTATAGTCCACGGCGGCGCATTCTACACCGTTCGTTCGCCGTGTAATGACTCATTTTAGCATCCTAAACAGTATGAAATTGATTAATTAAACACAGCACTGTGTTGGTGTCTATTGCTGTCTACTGAATGTTTGTATATGTACTGTATGTTTAAGTGTAGGTAGATCTATTAAACAGACAAGGACTGTTCAAAACTCACACTAAATTGTTTCTGCTCAACTGTTGCAGTTGCCTTTTTTGGTCGTTGCTGAAGAAACTTGGGCTCCGGTGCCTGCCTGTGTGAGAAAGAAAATGTTAAATTGGTGCATTCTACGTTTACTATTCTACACATCCACTCTAGCTGCGTGTTCATGTGAAAAGTCAATTAAAAAGATGTCAGAAGGTGAGAATCAACAGACCTTCATAGACAAAAGAGATAACAACGCCTTTCTCATTTTAAAATTCTTGGGGAATAAGGTGAAGACATCTTGCTCCCCCAGATTTAAAAAGTCATCTCCATCCACTCCTTGACCTGTAAAACAGACATTCTTTTTTTTTTTTTTCCTCAGAAAGATGTTACAGCAATTAGGGGTAATGTCCAAAATATAGGTGTACAAGCATGGGGTTGTCATGGCCAAATGGTTTGGACTTTCCGATTTGATCCCACACCAAAAGGAAAAAAACGAGAAAGTGGTTGTCCTCGGGCAGTCTAATGGTTAGATTGGTCTACCATAAACATGTGTTTACAGTGTTGTGTCCGAGTCTTACTAATTCACGGCTGGAATAAATTCAGAGACCGAATGAAATAAAAGTAAAAAAAAAAAGTAAAAGTGTAATAAAAGTATAAAATTAGGACGTTAAGTCAAGCCATGCACTGTTGAGCCCCTTGATGCCGTAATGTAAGGTGCTACCTAAATTGAGTTTAATATGCTCATAGTATTTCACCTCACCAAATAACTCTTGAGCCAAGTCTTCATTTAGCTGATATATTTTTTCCTTTAGTTCCTCAGCCATCAGTCCAGCATACTCTTCATTTCTGTGAATATTGAACTAAAATGTTATCACAACTTCAGATAATAACTAGACTGCATTTTCTCCCCAGAAACCCCCACGTGGTCTCCCCCCCAACCCCCCCCCCCCCCCCCCCCATTCCCCCACCAACCCCCGCTCAACACCCCCAAAACCCACCCATCATCCCCCCTCTCCATCCCCCCCACCAACACCACCCCCCTCAACACCCACCCACCAACCCCATACACACACATGCACACACACACAAGCATTTCTCCCATACTTTCTAATGGAGAACCCCCCCAACACACACCCCCCACCTCCCCCTACCAAGACCCCTTCACTCAAACACCAACCCAGGGGGGGTCTACTCCCTCCAAATCCCCATTTTAACACCCCCTCAATGTATGTGCTAAAATTGTTCCATTTTGCAAAGCACAGATTGTTCATTATTTGTTTTTACATAACAGTTATGTCTGGTCAAACTATTTCAAATTCATTAGAGTACTTAACAACATGGCGGCCTGCATCTCGTTAGCATGTATTGGCAATTACATTTGATGGTTTGGATACAAGTTTAAAATGACTATGGATAAACCACACCTCTAAAAATATTGTTTTTCCAATGATAATAGTTTAATTAACATTGTAGTATTTTGTTATAATGTTTGAAATGGAGCTGTATGTATCTATGTGTATAACCAAAGTTAGTTTATGTTTAGCTAACATAAGTAATGTTTCATTATAGGCTAACTCACATTATGTTAGAGCAGAACTGGTCACAACAAGAAGTTTCTTAGCATCATTTTAATTTGAAATGAACTTACCTCAGGGTGATTTTTTGCAGTGAGAAGTTTGGTCTGTTGTCTGTGGAGTTTTGGCTTGTCTAAGTCTTTTTGATAGTTGTGAAATAATAAGAGCAAAATCAAATCAAAGGTTGCGCACTTGTAAACTGGTGTTCAGGTAGCACAAGTGTGACGTGTGATTTACAATGTACTAAAAATGGAAAAAATTGAAGTTATGGTAACCTTTCACGTTTTTGTTGTTTGAACCTTTGGTAAAGACACATTTACATGCCATCTTGTGGTCAAAAGGTGCGTTGTATTGTTATTACCAATGAGCTTGATTTATTTGTTTATCCAAGGAAGATATTTTCATATTAAAAGGATGTTGAACATATTTAGAACAATGAATGTTTTCTTGTACAGAATTATTTTGTGATATATTCAAATTAATTGTGTAACATTTTCTAATTAATTATGTAGGCTAATGTCAATATCATTAACATACTTTACATTTTGTAATTGTAAAAACATTTTTTTTACTGTGTGGTGATGTAGTTTAGGTGTACAATTACATTCAGGGTACTTCAGATGTATTCAAACAAATATGATAGGGTAGCTTACATTTCTAGGTCCTATGTATGTTGTTGAAGACATATTAACAATGAGTTAAATATAATGAAATATAGGCTGTACAATTGCTAAAGTTCACCCTCTAATTAATCGCTGCTACATAGGAACAGGGTTTTCCTTCTTTTCAAATAAACGTTAAATTCATCATTAGGCCTACTTGGTGTTTTGGTTTATTTATGCATTGGTGTAACCTTGGCTTCATGAAATACAAACTAGCTATATTTTTACACAGCATTTTACAAATGTTATGTTTGTTGTTCTGTACACAACTGTAAACCTATGCGTGGTAGATCCTCTATGACCCTCCTGACAAAGAATGAAATAGCCTAAAGGCCGGTACACACCAGATACGACACGTTTTTTAGTGATGTTAAGTGATTAAACAAAAAGGAGGCGCCACCGTGTGGCGTCAACTGGTAGTGCTCTGCTACACTGTATTTGGATACATGGGAGAATGTTTCTACAGTGCCTGTGTTCATGAAATAGCCTAATTCTTTATGTTAACATGTAGGTGTAGCTTAATTGAACTGAAATAAATTATAATGACCTAACATCACGTAGCTTACGGAAAAACTATTCTTGTGCCAAGAGAAGTTGATCAAGAAGTGAATATAACGATTGTCCATGATCAAGTTTTGCTAGCGTTCTGTTTGGTAAAATAAACCAAACAGCAGAAACACAAAACAGCTATTGTTACAAGCTTTACGCGATAAGCTGTGTCAGAGAATTTTTAAGGCGGAGTGTCCTAGGCTAGGGGTCCTTTTATTAGAAGTCGGCGCAGCCGTCACTGTTACATTAAACAACGGAGACCCACACTTAAAAATGTAATTATACATGAAGACAAATTACTGAAAAGGAAGATAAACAACTGTTACTTTTATATAGTTATCTAGAATAAATATTTGTTCACATAATTATAGTTGCCCCATTTTACGCTAGTTACCTCTTGACGACACCATAAGAACTCTAAGATCAACGTCCAACTATCAAAGCCTTAATTACTCATTTATTGCCGTCATTCATTGCAAAAACATAATTAAGTATAACGTGTACTAAATGTTACTCCCTGTAAGGTTAACATGAGTAAATCTACACATGTGAAATAATTGCCGGGCAATGCTTAACAACAGAATAGGTTTCCTACTTGCTGCCCATGTAAATACACTCCGTTACATTTGATACAAAATTGAGATTGGCATATAAAACAGTGCAACTCCCATTATGACAACAACATCAAATTGAATTCAATTGAAGTAATCTGTTCTCACGACTGTGTATTGAAAGGCAAGATCAAGCAGCAAGAGACATCAACAAACAAAACAAGCCTGTACAAGCCTTCCACATAGCCTGTAGCCACGTAACGTTAGCATTCCCCCAACAGTAGCAAACAATAGTGCATGCTCAAAACACTGTACAAATATGAATGAACAAAATATCCCATCACGCTGATGTAAAATGCAACAAAGATACAAACATTTTTTAATATAACCTATAGCCTCCATGGCTAATGTAGCCACTTAGCATTCCCCCAACAGTAGATAGATGGTGGCAACAA